>JBAMJR010000097.1:6330000-6395000 GCA_038501785.1 Myoxocephalus aenaeus
CCCGGACAATAAGCACTGGCGCCCCCCAGGGATGTGTGCTCTCCCCACTGCTCTTCTCCCTCTACACCAACGACTGCACCTCAGGGGACCCGTCTGTTAAACTCCTGAAGTTCGCAGACGACACAACGGTCATCGGCCTCATCAGAAACGGTGATGAGTCTGTGTACAGCTGGTCCTCTGGTGTGGTCAGAACCACCTGGAGCTGAACAAGCTCAAGACTGTGGAGATGACTGTGGACTTCAGGAGGAGCCCCCCAACACTACAGCGGATAGTCAGGTCTGCAGAGAGAACTATTGGTTCCAGCCTGCCCTCCATCCTGGACTTGTACACCTCCAGAGTCAGGAAGCGGGCTGGACAGATCACTGCAGACCCTCACACCCTGGACACAAGCTGTTCAACTCCTCCCCTCTGGTAGGCGCTACAGAGCTCTGTACGCCAAAACCACCAGACACAGGAACAGCTTCTTCCCACTGGCCGTCACTCTGATGAACAGTTAATCAGACTCTTCCATCTGCACTACTCTCTATTGTCTTTAATTGTCTTGTTGTCTCTTTGTCTCTGTTGTCTTTAATGTCTTTTTTTATATTTATCTTGTTTATTGTATATAATATGTATATATGTACAATGAGAGCTATGTGAAACCGGAGACACACATGGCCAATAAAGCTGATTCTGGTTCTGATTCTCTCGGTGCTTAAATTAAGCCGAGCCAAAAAATGAGCAATGCAGTTAATTCAACATTCAACAACATTTTTGTTTAAAGAGAGCACCTTATTTTCAAACATTTTAACCTAGTTTAACCTAGTTGTCAACATCTGACAGCAGAGGATTGCACAACCAAGAGTGTTATTCAATTTTGTATTTTTCAATTTTGGTTGTTTTTATTGTTTTTTTAATTTTCTTATTTGAAATGTTGGAGGAAACGCTGAGCCGCACTGTTTTTTATGTTAGGCTTGAAATATGGGAGGACACCGGAGGAGCCGGAGGAAACTCAAGGACAAGGGGAGGATGATGATTTGGCAGCTGCCCCTGACGTACCACTTGAAAGGCTTGATTAAACTTTTTCCCATTTCTGAAAAACACCTGGTAACTGTGCACGTCTTTGGGGCGAAGGGGGCGTCAGATAAATATTCCGCAAACTGCAAACTGCTTTTCAAGGTCTTTGATAAGGGCCTTGTTGATTTTACTTATGCTGTCAAGGATTTTTGTGACAGCAGATCCAGACACGTTGATTTCCTTCCGCAGCTCGTCTGACAGGCGTTCGATGAGGCCGTTGCCGTCTGTATTTAACACGTGCCATCTGGTTGTGCGAGAGGCTTTTGTGACAAGCCTCACGGCCAGAGCAGTGAGGAGGTTGTTGATCAACCTCTCTGTTGTAGGAGATGAGGTATCACTTGACACTGTGAATATCCCTTTTTGGGCCTTGAGGGTGTCTCCAGACTGGGGTAAGGCACTAGTGGGAAAAAGACCGTTAAAGGCTCAACAGATTCAGAAGACAGCCACTTCAAAAATCGGACTCTATCAACATGGTAACTGACATTCAAGCTGACACCATTAAGATCATGGCAGGCGGACTCATTATGTCTTGGATCTCGGTGAGTGCACCAGAAACATTGTCTCTGGGACTTGCTTTTTCCTGAAGGCTCCTTCTCCAACCAGAGCAGCACCTGCTGCAAGAACGTTCCCACCGTGTCCCCCGTCATGGCGTAAAGAACTTCAGGCGAAAAGGGGGACTTAGTGGCATCCAGCTTCCTGAGCTCAGAGATGACAGTCAGAGAGATATTTTCCAGTTTGAAATATGGGTCAGGCCAGCCAGCTGTCAGCTTCTTTGAGAACTTCCTGATTTTGCCACTGGACATGATGAGTTCCAGTGTTTCCCTGACAGATTTAAGAAATCCAGTACACACAAGCTGTCAACATCTTTTTTGATGGTCTCAAAATCGACTTGAGAAGACAGCTCCCTTCTCACACCACACTGATCGATGTTGGCTTGCTGCTCAGAAAGCTTTGCTTCAGGTTTGGGCCTGGGAGTATCTGGAACAGCTCCTAGGAGAATGCCGGCTTCATCTTCTACGAGTCTTTGCTGTTTCAGACTCACAAGGAAGTTGGTGTCTTTTGTTGTAAACACGCTCTTCAGCTCCGCCTGCAGGGCGGCTGTAGCTCAGGGGGATGAGTGGTCGGTTCAATCCCCAGTCCCCCCTTAGCTCACATGTCAAAGTGTCCCTGAGCAAGACACCGAACCCCAAATTGCCCCCCGGGCACCACCCAGGGCAGTCCACCACCCCCCAGGATGGCCCAAATGCAGAGAACACATTTCATGTATGTATGTACTATGACAAATAAAAAGGATTTCTATTTCTATTCTATTTTTAAAAATAGATTTTGAACGAACTTGAAAAAGCTGTGTTTTTTTTACATTTTCGTTGTCTGTATCTTCTGAGGCTGAAAAGGGTTTTCTGGTGTCTCGCTGGACCATTTCATGAGGACCTCACTCACAGCTTTTGTTGCTGAGATCAAAGATTTTTGCTCTGAGGTGATTCATATTTTTCTGTTTCCAGGGTTTGTGGTGAAACAAAAAAGGTTTTTTTTGTGCCAACACAATGTCAGCTTAACTAAATATCTTCTCAGTCTTTTTTTTAGCATGACACATATGTCATGAAGAGAAGTTGTGTTGGACACGGTGCCATTGTGTGTCTGAGTCCCAGGTCTTTACAGCTATCATCTTCCACTGAAAGAATGTATTTACCAAGGGCAGAAAAACCTCTTTTGTGATCCTGCACTTGTTGTTCATCTTGGATCGAGCTTGTTCCATTTGTGGAGAATTATTCTTTCACAAGACGCCTTTGCTCGGGTTTGTTTGAAACTTTCTGTAAATTGTTCAGTACGTAAGTGTTGTTCAAGAAGAACATTAGTTTGGTTGCGAATAAGGGGACATATAAATAAAAACACTTCACATTCAAACAAATGTACTGAGCACAATATGGACCATGCTCTATTATGTGCTTGGATAAATCTTAATGCACAACAATTTGCAATAACAAAAGATGGTTTGTCTGTGTAACCTAATGGCATTCATCAACTGGTTTGTCAAAGTTATTGTCCTGATTTTTTTTTAAAGAATATTAAATATCATATATTGTCTGACACAGACAACACTCTACATTTGTACTTTATTCAGATGTAAAGGAGCATGAATGGCTTGGATAAGTTTGCTGTTTGAATAAAGGGACATCACTGAGACAAAGAAGAGTTTATTTTAGAGATAGGTCACACATTGTGCACACACACTCAAAACCATTGCTGTGCACACACAGAGCACTCAAATACTTCACTCATGAAAATGGACTTCGTAAGTATCAACACCATCGTCTTTGTGAGTGAGTGTGTGCGTGTGTGTTTGTGTGCGCGTGCGTGATAATAGATGAGAGATGACGTTATTTTCTGAACCTCATTAGATCTCTGTTTTCAGCTTCCTCTTTAATTATCTATTTTAACAAGTATTTGCTCAATTCAATCTGCTGAAACTGATAGGAAAACTAAGGTGTGGATGAATTCAATGACACATGTAAAAGGTCATGGTTTAACTGTGTGGGTACTGTAGGTGTGTGTATATTTTCAGAGCTAGATTGAAATGATCATATTTTCAGGAGGCAAAACAAAATTACACTTCATGTTATGTCACCATGTCCACACTTGGCAAGTGAATAACTTCCCAGCAGAAGGTATTTTTGACTTTGAAGAGTGGTTCTATAAAAATAAAAAGATATGAATCATACAAAGACTAGATGGAACAAACTGACTCAAACAGTGAGGACAATGCAGTTTTTCCCCCACTATCTGTTTAATAATATTAGAGGTTGTTGTTGCTGTAATTGCAAATAAAATAAAATAAAATAAAAGAGATGGTGATGGAGAATATTTGTGATTGAGAAGATGATTGTTAAGAATACTTTCCAAATTAAATCACATCACAATGTTGTTTATTTCTTAACTAAGTACTCCTGTATGAGAAACCAGTGTTTCACTATGAACTTCGAAAGAGATATTACTCTATTTATCTGGACTCCAGTCTGATACCCGATATGGAACAAGATCGGTGTCAACTTGAGAAGGATTGCAGTGTTGAAGAAGGAATTTGTTTAGTTTTCTCAAAGTGTGAAACTAGAGCTGCACTTGGGATGTTTGAACAGCATTAAAGTCGGTCACTTGTGGTCTGGTTTGCCAATGGTACACTGTATCATAAGAAAGAGTGTGCAACTTAAGAGGGCAGAACCCAAAATAGTTCTGAACCTAACCTCAGAAAGGCCAGTTTTAACTGAATATACTCTCCAAAAACACCTATTCTCATGAAAAACTGCTGCTTGACTGATGAATCAAACTATTATTGTTATCATAATATTATTATTTAAAAGTCAGTTGTGAAATTGCAATCATAAAATCATTATAAACTTACATACGTACAAAATAAAATAATTTTAATGACATCCAAGCTTTCAGTCATAAATCATCTTAGGGATCCAAGGCAAACTAAACTTTATCCCAGTTTGTGACCCAAATGCAAATCATCTTTGCCCAGCGCTAACCGCTTTTAGACAGCGTCGACTATCAAACAACGAATTTACACGTGGCAAAATACATTCGCATTAACACAAGTAGGACAATGAGATTAGGCAATACCCCTAAACTGACATTGATCCCACTCAAGGGTTTTGTAGTCTTATGACATCGTGACTAAACAAATGGAGGAAAAAGGAACAACATTTGAATCTTACAAACAATTGCTATATTAAAAATAATGCATTGAAAAACACCAGACACCAGACAAATTCTGTCTTACCTTAAAAATACAATCACTCACTTTGTAAGTCGTAATAAAAAACACAAATTTATCCAGACAAAAAGCAAACAAAGGTCAGTGGATATTCAATGTCTGGCCAATACCCATATTATTCTTTGTCTTCTATTATGTTGATGTAACATCTGACTGTTAGTAGGAAAATGTGATGGAAAACAAGGAGAGAGCATATGCCAGTTTCCTGACTGGTCATCTACTGTTTACAGAGGACAGGAGCTACATCTTGACACCAACTGTTGTTAACCAAGGACATCTCAGGAGAGAATGAGAGAGAAGAGACAGACCACAGAGCCCTGCACTAAAGAACAAAAAAGCAGCATGACAATGTTGGCGTGGCCAGTTGGTTAAATTATAACCAAATGAGTCTTTAGGCCGTCCTTTACCTGCACACCTGAGCCTTCAGAGAGGGCCATGTCCTCGGTATTTGGTGGTCATAATAAACACAGGAATTGTAGCCTACTGTCATACTATCACTTCTAAAAGATCAAGTCAGAGGAATGTGATTTCTAAAAGTTGTTTATCTTGAGCAAACTGTAAAATGTGAACAGTTTATTGTTACAAGTGAGTAAGTTTACTAAATGTCCTTAAAACTTATACAAATTAAATGGAATAGCTTATAAGGGGTCAAGGGGTCAAATTTCCTCTACTTGGTTATTTATTTAATGTATAGACTAAAGTGGGCGCTGTGCTTTAACACAACTTACCACCAGAGTCATGAGGATATCTGTATCAACATTTAATGGCAATCCATTTAATAAATCAGATATTTTCCATCTGGACCAAAGTGGTGGACCGGCTGATGGAAATGACTATTCCTAGAACTGTGCCACTAATCTGACTAAAATATCAAAGAATAGACTATTTTAACAAAAGGTTGTATGCAGGAATTTGTGGCAAGGTTTCCGACAGAGGAGCTTCTCTGTCCTGTTTCCTGCATATAGGCTGAGGGTTGATGCCCAGACATCTGTTCCTGTGGACACACAGAAAACACTGGCATGGCAAAGTTAATCTCTGCTGCAGCAACACACCTCAACCAGACAGATCTACTATGAATTATTTTAAACCATTTCCTATTCATAGACAGTTGTAAAAATGGACAATTTGAGTTATATGGAGGCAATGTTTGAAAAGGAATGAATTATGTCAAAAAGTACAAGAGAACACAAGGAACAGAAGATCTTAGACAACCAAAACAGAAGCTGCTGGAGAGCTTTTATTGAGCACTTTGTGCATCAAATCCTTTACAAATAAAAACACATTAATAACTTCATATAAAAAGGAAAAAAAAAAACATTATATTAATAGGAATAATAGAAATTTGGATATATATAGTAAATAAAAAACAAACAATGACCCACATCCATCTCTTAATAAATATATACACAATAAGTACTGAAATACAAAAGAAAGGATCAGAGAGATCCATTTTTTCAGTGACTATATACAACAGTATTTCCATAAAAAAAAATCTGTTTTGTCAGATAATATGTATCATCTACCTTACCTATGGCAATAGAGGAGAGGTTATTTTTCCGGATGTTTCTGAACCTAAACGTCTCAATTGATTTCATTGACCTATTTCATCAACATTCAGAAAACTACTCTACAGGGGAACGGTAGCTGTGTTTTAGCATCGTTATCGATAAGTATTTAGTGACTATTTAATACTTACAAAGAGGCCATTTTTATATTGAACAAAAAAACATATTTTAAGTAATTTCATTCACAAAGATGCTAAAAAAAACAAAACATTTACATTATTCTACCCTAATTGTATGATGGTTGAAGAGTTTTGCACACTAAATACTGCCATGTTGTTTTGTATTAATACACTGAACCACTGGGGCTCCATCAACAATTTGCTGTCTTCATTTTGGGCACAAAATCCCCAAATTTACAGATTGTAATCATCAGTGCTATGGCTTCAGGAAGCAACAGACAAGTCGTTTCCCCTCAGAAAAAGAAACACTGCTGCTTGCATAGCATGAGGTATAGCAGCACCACAAATGATCTGCACACACATTTACAAAGGTTGAGGCATTATTATCTGAGGTGCAACTTAATGAATACAAAATAAAGAAGTCATAACAATGAAACCTGTCCTCACTTGTTGATTTGTATGTACAATTATGTTTTTATTTTTTTATTAATCAAAATGTATAACTTACCTATCTAATCAACATTGTGATCTATTAAGAGCTATGGGTTATTTAAATACCTCTTGTGAGACTTTTAAAATTAGTTTGATGTGAATACGGCACAAAGACACCATGATTTAAGTTTTAAATCAAGTCCATAATCACTGCTTAGCTAGACGCGTAAACCACTACTCCTGACGGCTCCATTTCATTCATCCTCCATCCCTCTGGTCTGGGTGATGTCACCTCCTCCCATCCAATTAGATCTCAGTGAGGGTAAGTTTGTACATGCCGCCCATCTCCTCCATGGTGATCTGGAAGGTGTCTTCGTTTGAGTAGTGTTTGATGATGTTGTCGTCCATGTGCACTAGGATCCTATTATGAATCAGATATGGGCGTTAGTGGTTCGTTTCATCCTCAAAAAAAATAAAGACTAATGTCCCTAATTAAACAACATACAAAGAAATGGAGAAATCAATCTACTGTATGCATGTATATCTGTAAAATAATTGGACAATAATCTACTTTTAAAGCAATACTTGTACATTTTGGGAAATGCTCTTTTTTGAAAATGTTGCTGCAGCCAGCAGTTAGCTTCTATTTGAATAGAGCCAGGCTAGCTGTTTCCCCCTGTTTCCAGTCTTTGTGCTAAGCTAAGCTAACCAGCTGCAGCCACATTTTTGCTGAACAAATAGCAGTGCTATCAATCTTCTCTTCTAACTTTAGTCAAGAAATAAGCATATTTCCACAAATGTAATTCCTAAATTTCCAAAACATTCCTTTAAGATGTATTGTACTACAGCAAGATTTTGCCCAAGAGCATGGCTCTACTACCTTCAAAATGCAAACGTCATCAGTTTATGGTGATGTCAATCAAGCCCGTGTGGGTCTGTTCCTACAGCTTTGTACATGCTGGCTGATGTGCATCACAGCTGATGTGCATTACAGCAGCAGCGAGTCTGATTGCTAATGCTGAATTTACTCACAAATTACCAAATAAATACCCATTAGAAAGATGTTTGGAAGTTAAATCAGGCACATTTTCAGTGTGATTTAGCGCAAGTGTAAAGGAGTGTTGGCCTCTCTGTCAAAGGGATATGACATAAATCAGCCAATGATGAATCTGGGAAAGCTACGGGTTTTATTGACACATTTTTGACACACGGGTTTTATATGCACATTTTGACGAATAAATACTTTTTTGGTTTATTTGCCTATTAGAGGTAAAAACAATTTGAGAGAGCCTATTGAATGAGGAATACAATTAATTGATGTGGTTATTAATTAATGTCAGGTTTGGGCCTTCACAAAGTTGTACACATATTGTAGTGCAGTGTTCATAAATCATACTAACCCTTTCTTGCACTTCTTATAGACTTTTCCAACCTTATCCAAAGGTAATTCATACTTCTCTGCAATCTGGTTGAAAAAAACAAACACAAATCAATTTTAAATCATTGACAGAAACATAAAAGCTTGAACAAAGAACATTTAAATCCTTAACTGACATCTGGTTCATCAATTCCACTGTTGGTTCTCCATAATTACTGAACACGACCCCTACTGGCTCTTTTTATGCTTCTATTGCTCTTTGCATTTTACACACCGTTGTCTCACATCTTCTCTGACACACAGTGCGAACTGTGTCTGAAGTGCATTGGCCCGAGACCTCCAATATAAAACAAAATCATGAAGCGCAACACCAGCCACAACCAGTACCATGACCTGAAGTCAACTTACAGCTTCCACCAGGCCTTTCAGCGAGGGATTCTTCAGCATGAGGGCATCAAACACCTCCTCCGTCTCCTTGCGCACATACAGCAGGACTGTGTGGTGAAAAAGAGAAGGAAGAGACGAGAATCAAAGCAAAGTAAGGTCATGGGTTGGACACAAAAGCAAACCCCAAATTTGGCCTCAGACAAAAGTCACTGGCAGGCGTGAAGCGTGCATTTGCGTCAGTCTGAACAGCTTGACTGCTGGTTTGGTTCATTTGTGTGGGTTTGAGTATTTGTGGCTTTACTGCATCCTGTCTCCATTTTGCAGCAGCGAAGCACATGCACACGTATGTTTAATCCATTAGTAAATTTGAAGATGTACTGTATAAACTAAATGCTCCCCTGCCAGACTTTACAGGCACTCGTCCAGGCTCAAAGAAGTGGCACTGGGCCCAGACATAGCACACCTAGAAAGCACACTCATTATACATGGGAAGACCCACCTCTCATTCACAACACGCAGTCTTCTCAAAATAGATCATGCCCAAAATAGATTTTCTCATATTGTTTTCCAACCTGTTTTGGCCTCTAAATACAACAATAAAACAATTAGTTGTTTCACTAGTTTGTGCTCCAGGATAGAGCAAAACCAAATAAGAAAGAAGTGAGACAGTACGGTAAGTGACTGTATGGTGGGGTTCATAATGCTACAACATATATATAGGCCACAGTTCACTGTGGTCAGGAGCTGCCATGGTTAACCTTCTGTGAGACGTCATTTTGTGGAAGCTTTTCAACACATTCGTAGTTCTCTCTTTCACTCGAACGTCAACAGAATCCCTTCCAAACCATTGCAGCACTGACAATTTTCTCACTGGAAAAACACAACAGCTGTTGTGGAAAGATTATCAAAAACTTCACCTAAACCGTAAACTCAATTTACTTAGATTTCAGGTGACAAATTGGCCATGCTTTTTGCTGAATAATGATTTTTTTTTTTTATTTATTGTATGGTCGTATAGTGTTCCATGAGTTATGAGCAGTTTTAGCTTCTGAGATTGTTAATTTGATGGTCTTTAAAAGGGTATGCAGTATTTCCCACAAAGAAAGTTAGAGAAAATCTGAAATTTACAGGAACATGATCCCTGGAAACGTCCCTGTGGTTCACTGATTGGTTTGGTATAAATCTGATCAGGTCTATTGGTTCTATGTAGATAGTTTCCAGATTAAAATCCTGCACCACAAACGTATCTTGAAAGCCAGGCTTTGTGAAGCTATTGACTATACGTACGCAGGTGTATTTAAATGGTCAAGTAGCCTATAACTTTCCTCTTCTAGATACAACACATCGTAAAGCATTTATTTACACATTGTATTATTGGATAAAGTTTGCTGCTTGCCTATGAATAGTAAATGGAGGAAAGGGCATAGACTTGTTTGCATAAGTGTGTGCACGTAGCTATCAGTGGTATTTCGTTGGCTCAGTGGAGACCTTGGACACGTGTATGTGTTTTGAAAGACCTGGAATCACATGGCTCAGAGAGGAAGGGAGGGAGCAGTCAGACACAGTGCATGCATGTGTGTGTGTGAGCGAGTATTATTCCTAATAAGAGGCCTCCCAGTGTAGTGTGTATGTGTGTGTGTGTGTGTGTGTGTGTGTGTGTGTGTGCGTGCATGCGCCCGTGCGTGTGTGTGTTGCCTTCAGGGGCCAACCACAGCAAATACACACTTTAACGCACTGAATTGTCCCCTGAAAAGAGCATAACTCACCTGATCAGCATGTGAACAGTCAAAGCATTACAATACAGCAACACACATACACATACGCACGCACGCACGCACCCGCACACACACACACACACACACACACACACACACACACACACACACACACACACACACACACACACACACGTGTAGTACCTTTCTTTGGTTCCCCTCTCGCCATCTTGTTTGGAGGCGAACCAAACTCCTCATCATTGAAGGGTAATCTCTTCATGCCCGAGCTGCAGTGGACACACACACACATCTCTATTGAAATGCCCCTGACAACCAGCTAACAGGCTATACAACTGACACGTATGCACACCATGCCAACGGTCATTTCCTAGAAACAGCATATGTATCTCTGTATTCCTTTTACTGGGGAGGAACCAAAAGGTTGCCTCACTTCAAAACGACTTTAAAAGCAATTGTGAAAAGAGCGAGAGTAATATCAGTGCTTACCTGTCCTCTCCATCTTCTGTTGGGAACGGCTGCAGAGGAAACAGAGACAGAGAAATTAACTCATATGGAAGATAAGAATAAAAACAATAACTACCAACTATATATAGTATCAAAGAGGACTTTGAATTGTGAATAGTATCATCTGTAGATATCTGAGAGTTGGGTCCATAATATTGATGGTACAATTATTTTTAATATACTGTATATCCGGCAATGCATGTTTTTCTTTATTGATTGCAGGCATGGCTGTTAATAGCATTCTATTCTGAGAAGAAACCCTGTAAACTCAGAGTTTATCAGAAACTGATAGCAGTTCAGTCAGGTTCAATGTCATGTCAACACCAAAAATAACCTTCTGTCCCACCCTGAGCCTCGCTAGTGCAAGGTAGACTTAGTTACTCAGCTAGGACAGTTCATAATGTGGCCAGAGGGGGGCACTCAAAGGTCACAAGCAGTCAAATTAATTTTCTTTCAGAGTCATTTACTACAAATAAAGCAGCTCATCCTACAAAGAAAACATGAAAAACATGAAAACAGGGCAGACACACACACACACACACACACACACACACACACACACACACACACACACACACACACACACACACACACACACACACACACACACACACAGAAAGTGTGATGTGACGTGTTCGTCCTGACTGGAAGAAGCAAAGCTCAGAGTCCAGTCAGAGGAAGATAAAAACCTGAGATACAGGGTCGGTAAAATCTGCCTTATACAGCATCTCCACATCATTAACGATGCAGTCTGCAGTCTTCTCTCCGTCTCTAAATCGATCTCTTTATTTTCCTCTGAGCATACGACACATAAAGTTAGCAGTACAGGGGGAATCTTCTGAAACCCTCGGTTTCTTTTGAGTCACTGGTAAATGATTCATCCGGTGAGTAAGCAGTCTGAAATACAGCCACTGGTACGTAGGACTCAGAGCTCTAAACCAGAACTCAATGTTCCTGCCAAATAGCGAGCGAGCATGTCACCTCGACCCAGCTGCCTGATGAGTGGGCGGAGGCAGAAACAAAACTGTTTGTGGAGCATCTAAGATGCCGCGAATGTTACATAAATGTAGCAAAACAAAATGTTCGTGGTCAGAAATGACAGGCCAGGCGTGTTGATCCATGGTGGAGTGGTGTGTGTGTCTGTGACTGGCACTCACATGGCGCTGGAAGGTAGAGAAGTGGATGTCAGGAATGAAAAGGACGGGCTGGGTCTCGTGGTCACTCAGCATCTTGAAGATGGTCACATCGTTGCGCTTCTGGAGGATGGGAACTTTGACATCTACAACTGGGAGGAAAAGACACAACAGGGAGCCGTTTAGTCTTTTATCAGGTTTCCATTAAGTGTCTTTAAAGTCTGCATTACTATATTGTTATGGCCACTTGGGAGCAATAAGCTGTAAAACATTGACATTATAACGTTGTTATAGCAAACATGTTAGAATAAAGTCATTTACACACCCCGCAAACACAGAGCAATACAAGCATTTAGAGTTATGTGTCTGGGCATATTTAAGGCCAATATTCATTCTATTTTAGCTGTGTTTTGGTTTCCAGCAACTCTTACGGTCTAACTTTGCCTAAAAAACACTACAGTAGCTTACAGTGGGTTCGTCAGACCTTTTTTTGTTGATGAAAACATCACTAGCTGTGATTGACACCAAGATTGATATTGACAGGAGTGATGTGAGTGGTTCATCACCGCCAGTGTTCCACTTTCATATTACACATAGTCATCGAATTTGAAGCATTATCTTAAAAATACTGATTCCTGCAGCTTTAAGACAAAACCCCATCGGTGATTTGGGGGGGGAGAAAGAGCCCAGGTGTTTTTTCATCTGTTATGAAGTGTAACTGACACTAATACACTTAAACTCTGGCATTAGGTGGGAAAATAATCTAGATCAAATAACAGCAGTTTCAGTTCCCTGCTCATGCTTGCTATACGAGGCGAGTGACTCACAGGCCAGGCCAGGGTTAAGTTCGGCGACCTTCCCTTTTCGGCGGGACTGCTTCCTCTCCTCGTCTCGGATCTTCCTCTCAGCTCCCTTGTCACAGAAGACTTTGATCTGGCAGTAGGCCCGGTGGATGGGCTTGTTGCTGCGGTTGTTGTAGCTGTAGGTGTCAATCTGCAGGTTCAGAGGAAGCCCCTTCACGCCCTTCTGGGAGGAGAAGTCGGTGCTCAGACAGTTGACGGAGATGAAGATCTGTGGAGGGAGGAACAGTTGTGTTTAAAGCATGGAGAAAATGTCCAACTTCACCCGTACAAAGTTGGAGAAACAAACATAAACAATAAAAACATCGACAAGCTTTGTCAATTAAAAAGTCACAGCAACTTCTATTTATTTAATAGCTGCTTCTAAATCATGAAGGTGTTTTATGAATCATTCTATCATTCACATGATCATCATAGTAAAACAGTGGAGGCCTTTCTGCAGCTCAGTCCTCAGATACATTCAGTGTCCTGTGATGCCCTCCAGCGGTTAACTACAGTATTGACAGGCTCATTTATTATCTCTCGTGGAGATGCTCCCCTGTCCTCCCGGTGCTTGTATTGAAAACAGGTTATCATCAGTCAACAAGACCCATTATCATAACATCACGAACAGAAAGGAACCAAGGGGTAAGCAGCAGATTTCTCAGATAATATGTCATAATATAGTATTGAAAGGCCGAGAGAAAATCTTAGTGAATATATTTGTGCATTGCATAAATACAGTAAAAGCATCTGGAGTCAGTCGCTTCATCGATGAATACACTTCAGCATTGTATTTATATATTTTATTCATATATCATTTCTATCATTATAGTATCATTATCATTAAGCTGATGTCACGATGGCTGTCAAGTTGGAATAAAATCCACATGTTACATGTAAATAGATTGTATTATAGTTGTATGTATTTCATTTTTGTTTGTGTGTACCATATTTTCTACAACCTTGAATTGTCCTATAATAATACTTGGGGTGAAGATTTGTACGTTTTAGATGAGTATTCTTTCTTGTATTTGGGGTTTATGGCTGCTTTATACTGTATTAAAAGCATTAAAGAAATAATTCTCGTTATTTTTGATAACATCAGTTACCTGCCCCGGAGCAGGTAAACATAAGGGAGGGGCTGCCTTTTGCAAACACACCGCAATACATATATGCTGCGGAGCAATCACCCTGGGGGTAAAGCCACACACACCTGCTCACACACAGAGAGAAAATGAGAAAGATAGGTAAATATACACACACAGACTTTTTCATCTGTCATCCAACATCTCATCTAAATGTGGAGATGCTCAAACAACGCAGCAGGGTGGTGCTTCAAAAAATACACACAAGGATGAACATCCTATGGACACAGGCCTCGAGTCATGAGACAGTTAGACCCACATCCTGGTGTGTGTGTGTGTGTGTGTGTGTGTGTGGGGTGGGGGAGACATTTGTGCATGTGACTATTCAAGTTGTAGCCTACAGAGAGCAAGGTGCTGGAGATGAGCGGCGGCGTCATGTTGTCTCTTCGTCTGTTTAGCTTGCCAGCCGTCCTCCACCTCGGGCTGACAGTGGCTCGCTGCCAGGGAGCGCCGACATGAGGGTCAACAACAAATGAAAAATGGAAGTGGAGCTCCTCTTTTCAGTCATCTCTCCTACCCGTTGAACAGGATTGTATTTGTTAACTGTGTGATCCAGTCTCCCCCCTGCTGAGTTTCCTCATTCCTACACTCTTTGTTGCACCTGTCTGGTGGTGGTGTGCAGAAATACTTTAACACACAGCATCACAATGGGGGAGACAGACAGGTTGGCCGAGTCAAGACAACGCTCACCTCCATGTCTCCGCGCAACAAGAATAAACACACAAGAAGGGAGGGAGGAACAACGTGACGGCATCCTCGCGCTTCTATTTAAGCCCCGATGTTCATTAACGACTATTTTGGACGATCACAATAAACAAAGCTGATGATGATCACCGACAAAAGGGTGTTAACACCTGAAACCTAAATTCTGGTCTCTGGCAAAAAACACACAAGACCTTAAATAAAGGAGGAGTAGTCTATTTTTGGCTTAAGGTTTTAAGAGTGTTGATGTGAAAAGTTCAAGGCTGGTATTAAGAATTTAATATAAGGAAGTATATGAAAACCCTGTGGACCAAACACTGCTCTTACAAGTGATGTCAGAAGCAGCCTTGTGGTATGAATATGATGTCATTCAGCTGCATATCCGTTAATCTGTTTGTTTGTGTCCCTTTTTTGTTTTGATCTTACTTTGGCTTCATCGTTGGTGTCCCAGGTGAAGGAAATGGCGTTATACGAAATCTCCTCGATGTTACCAATGGTGTTGAAGCTCTCCTTGTAGTCAGCTGTCACAATAAAACAAAAGTTTCGTGAATTTAATAGCGGTGTGAAAAAGTGTAAAAGTGTCGGGAAACTTTATGTTTATTTATGACATGCTGAGCTCTTAAAGGACGCAGAATGAATCCATAGCAACACACTTTTGTCCTGTTAGCTATACTACTCAACTGCTAATTTGGCACATCATTGCAGCACCAAATAGTACATATCTTGTATGTGATTGACAGCTGAAATAAAAATAGTGATTCTTACCAATGTCCAGACATCTCTGTTTGGCAGTGTGCTGTCTGGAGTGCCAGTACTTCCAGTGCTTCAGCTGATCATCTCTGCACTTCTCCTCTCCAAACACCACCATCACTACACTCTGGCAATGGATGAACACATACAATGACAAGGTCATAGGTTAAAATAAGAATTTTTGATGTGAAGTGATTAATACTACGATATCCATAGTTGTAGGTGTATTTCTTATTCTTACCCTGACTTTGGTAATGGGTTGCTGCATTCCTTTGTTGTCAACCTCCCTGAGGGTGATCGGGTAAAACTGTCCCTTGTTGAGGTACGTCATCGTCCCGTCACCTGTCTTCTGACGCAGAGACTTGGACGCCTCAAGGGTGTACTCAAAGTTATTCCTAAAATATGGTAAACAAGCAGCAGAATGAGATAAACGTCAGGAATAAAATGCGTAGAAATGGCTTTTATTTTCTGTAAAACTGACAATGCAACAACGGCGTTCAAAAACCAAAGCATAATGGCGCACGCGTCATTTATCAATTGCATCTAAAACGTGAATTTAAAATCAGTGTGTGGAGGCCAGATCACGCCCGTCTGTGTGTGCAGAATCTTGTCTTTCACACGGAGGGTAGTCTGGTGTCTCCCTTGTGACTGCCATGAATGGGGCCATTCTGTGGTGTTGTGTTAAAATGCTGAATGGCGGTGAAAGTCTGACGGTGGGCAGGCGGCAGTGCGACTTACCCCGGCAAGGTGTTAAACTGAGTGTAGTCCTCAGGCGTCATGGAGGCCATACGTAACTGGATATCCCCAGGGAAGGAAAACACCTGCAGCGCACAAAGAAAACAGTTAAAGAGTGAAGGCCCAGCAAAAAGAGAATATTAAACAGATACTTTGCTTTGATTTTAAATTATTTGTTTTAATTTTATTGGCCTTCCTTTAATCCCCCACCTCCCTCTCACATTTTTCTGTACAGGGGTTTTGTTGGGTTACTCTATTCTAAGGTAATTCGCCTCCAGGTAAAACAGAAAAATAGGAGAGAGAAAGGGCTTTGGCTATTGTAGGAGAAGAGTACAGCACTTTATTGTGTTGGTGAGACAATGGCATAATAACACACTGGCCGCTATTTTGGCATGTTCAAATAAAACCAGGGAAGGCTGAGCCCACCGCTGGCTCCATGGGATCAGGTGAATATCCTATTGTGTGATGGGAGAGATCTGAGAGCGGAGAAGAGAGGAAGGAGGGGTTTTTTAGGGAGAGCATTAGTGGGGTTTAGAAAGAGGGGGATCGAAACACACACCTCCTGGGAACCATCCTTGTAACTCTCGGAGAAGGTGGAGTCGGGGGGCGTACGGGAATGGGTGCTGGGGCTGAACTGCACCGTGTTGTGGGTGAGCTGCCGGTCAAAGACGCCCACATGGCCCTCGGTTTCGGCACAGTTGTTTGGCACTGTCACTGAGAAGCCGTGGGTGGGCATCTCCGTCTTGACGGGCGCGTAGTTTGGCACGGTGGCAATGGAAACAGTGACGGTCGTGTCTGAATAGACAAAATCAGCAAACTGACGATCAGATTTACAGGTTTTAAGTTGCTTGTGTCTGTTTGTGCTGTTGAACGTGAACAGACCTGGTGAGGGGAACTGGGCCCTCTTGTCCTGGGCCAGCTGAAGAATATTGAAGGGCCCCTTGAGGACCTGGATCCTGTTCTCCATACCGCCTTCCTGATGTTGAGCTATGGGGTGTCCGACCTGGATCTGTTGTCTGCAACAAACAAAAACAGCACATAGCACTGAATTGTTGGTGTTCTCTGCTTTATCGTGAATCTCATTAAGCAAAACTAACATAAAAAACTTGTTCTTATACCCTGATACGAGCACATTTACCATTTTAGGACCTTTATCATAATTTAACAATTCTTTTAACTGATACGTAGTTGTTATTTTACTGGCTTTAACTTGTACTTCTTCGTTTTTTTTTTTTTTTATATGTATATGTGGGATTTGTGTTTTTTATTCTTTGTTTTCACTGCTGTGCAACAAATGTAGGGACAAAAAGATATATATATTTATTACCCTTTGGATTAGATTTGGACATTGGATTCAGGTACTACACCGTTAAGAGTTCGCAAGCCTAATTTTTTATGACACTTAAGATTTTTTACTCTCAGGTTTCTCTTGAAAAATAAGTATGGCACATCAACGGATACATTTAGTACAACCTTGTGTTTTAACTTTAAATAGAGAGCAAATCTAGTGAATTAGACTTCTAAATTGTGCTCAAGCTAAAAACAAGGCTGTTTTTGGTCCTGAAGAGAGGTTTTGGATAAACAAGGTGCTCCTTCACAAATGAATGTGTGCAGTTTTAATTTAATTAGTGATCAGTTAAGGCTGCACTCTGTGCTGCTCATTTGTATATATGCAAATGTGCACACAAGATTTAGAATGTGAAAGGGCTCGAATCCCTCTGTTCCCTTCATGCCGTGGTTCCCCTCTGCTTTTCGTCCTGTTGTTTACCTTTTGTTGGGATCCACATCACAGGCCAGGGCTTCTGGCTTGCTTTGGGTTATTGTTCTCTTTTCCCTGGGCACCTGTATGGAAGGGTAAACACAGCCGCTCAGCGTCTGACCACATCACATCCAACAAGCTGGGTCATCCTGCTGTCTATAGATCAGTTACATGACATAATCTCTGCCTCACAGATGCTGCTTAGTGGTCAGATGTCAGTATGGACAAAGATCATATAGGTAAAGCCTGGAAGGATTTGGTAACTAACCCCCCGATACAATATTTTCCCCTTTTGATTGCTTCCAGATCCCCTGGTAAGGTTTTCCTGTTACCTTATAGTAGTCGTACAGCAGGCCGAGAGCTGCGGCGCTGTCCTCATCCCCGTTTATGCTCATCATGGCCTTGGTGGCAGCCGTCAGCGGGTTCTCCAAAAAGGATTTCCAGGCTTCGTCTTCTGTGGTGAATGAGCGACGCTGGCCGCCATAGCCCGGCTCATTCTGGAGAACCAGGACCGCACGCTTACTGTGAAAAGACAGAGTTTCATAAGTGACATATACAAATGAATTATTAAGATGTTAAAGCTTTTTTTCCAATGCATTTAAAAGTTTTGTATCAAATTATTGTTTGGTTGTCAACAATGTAAGCTATATTACTGGACACTACTCATACATGTCTAAAAAAAAGAAGCAAATACAGACTCCGGGATTAATATCTCCTCATATGAGTTTCTTCTCAGGCATTCGACAGATTGAGTTGCCTCACTGACTTCATACGAGTTCACGAAGCCAAGACCTACAATCACAACCTTGTTCAAAACAGACAAACAGGTTATAAAAGCGAGAGATCAACCATGTAGCTGTTCTTTATATGTAAGACCTGTTGTTCAAGCTTTTCAAGGATTGTGTAACAAATCTCAGCCGTCAAACCACCAAGGTGTCTCAAGCAAAAGATGCTCTACAGGCTCGTCCGGTGTGACGACTCAGGAACTTCTCATTGGCTGAGAAGCTGACCGCAAGTGACGCAAGTGACCCGGCCACATTCCAGCGCCTTGCTACTGTGTTCGGAAGAGAATCATGAGTTTTTATTCAAAGTCACTGGCTGCGTATTTCTCCTTCTCTTCCTCCTCCATCTTGTGAGGCCTTTAGAGTCATTGCTGTGTAAACAGGACTGAGTTGGACCAATAAGATCCTACCAGCTTGTGTTTCGATGCGGCTCATCTGCTGGTAACAGTCATAACGTGTTAATTTAAGCTCATTAAATGTAGGTGAACGTCTTCGATTTTAAAAGAAATGCATACACAATTTCCACAAGTGAGAAACGTTGATCATTTTAACACTGAACTCTGAGTAAATGTTTTATGTTTGCTTAGCTTATATTTACTTAGACGTGTTAAACAAACAAATTAAAGTAATTAGTCGAGCTCTTGTTATTGAAGTGTCATCTATCATTAGCTTTCCTTGTCCAACTTTGGAAGCTACACACGCTCTTAAGACCCCTTCAATCATCTGGCCACTAAATCCAACTGCCTGATTTTCTGCCCCCACAAAGTGATTATGACAAAGTGTAAACGGACAGGCTCAGTTTCCATGTTGAGTATCTACAACAAATACAGCTTCCCCCCCTCAATGGTCAAAGCTAAGTGATAATTAGTAATCCTATATCTAATTGTGCTATTCATAAAATGCAACCTGATAAGATCTATTATTTACTGGCAATAAAACTCGAAGTACATGTAATCCATTGCTAAAACAACAAAAAAAGAGTTTGATTGTTTTTCAGAGAGAGTAAAATTAGATTTCACTTGTAGTCAGTAATGCAGCATGATTTCCCTCTTGTCTCTTTTAATGTGCAAGAGTATGAAAAAAGCAACAAATATTTAGAGAACTGCGCAATGCATTTAGTATCACATTGTGGACACCTAAAACATTTGAGTCATGTAGAGTAAAATCCACTAACCTCATATGGCCCTGTGCTTGCTTAGACTACTGTCTGTGTTAGTAAAGTCGAGCCAACGCCTAGCAGGTGTACAATTTCACTCCACTCAAAACGTCCCTCGTTATTGCCCTCAAATATCAAACTGAATATAGGTAAAGCATTTTTACCAACATGAAAAATATTCATACTATATAAAGTAAAGTATATATAAATACTGTATAGTGACGCTGTTGTCATGAATGTACAACCATCTGCAGCACCAGTTTCTTTGGCTGACAT
The DNA here is from genome assembly GCA_038501785.1 of Myoxocephalus aenaeus. Lineage (NCBI taxonomy): Eukaryota > Metazoa > Chordata > Actinopteri > Perciformes > Cottidae > Myoxocephalus > Myoxocephalus aenaeus. The sequence continues at coordinate 6,350,233 of JBAMJR010000097.1, forward strand.
CTCGCTGCTGAGGTTCATGTGTATTCCTAAACAAACATCAGCGAGACTATCCACATAACTGTTCAAGCTTAAAGCAAATCAAACAATAAACCGCCCATCTCTATCACGGGACAGTTTTTATTCTAACAGGCTCCTCTGCTCGCACGACAGGTGGAGATACACCTGTACAGGCTTGAACATGACAGGTGAAATCAGCGGAGTTACACCATGGGAAACTATGAGATATAATCGCTTTACAGCTTGGCAGCCACGTCTTAAAGTAAACTCACCCTCAAAAAAAACTATGATAAATAATCCTAAAAAGAATACTTAATAAATATCAGAACACATTTTTAAAACAACAGCTGCAGGTCAGATGTGGACCGTGAATTAAAAAAAATCCATCAAAGCCATAAACTCACAAAAACAGTGTGAAAAATTCCCACAATAGTATTTTCAATCGTATAATGTCTCGTTGTCGTTGTGCATGCTGTAAATGAAGAGTCAGGACACTTACTTGTCATGCTCCTGTGACATTTCGGTCGGTCGAACTGGACTTTCTAGTTGGTACTGAAAATCCGATCCGTCTTCTTTACCGAGAAAACTCCGCCGCTAACTCTGGATGAGGGCTGCGGCAACAAACAAGGTGTCCCCTTCTGAGAGAACGGGTTTTGTCGGCTTTTCTCGCTTTTTTTGGGGCAATGCTGAGAAATCGAGGCCGGTTTTACCTGTGACAGGCGCGCGGATTGGATTACAGGTGGACGGGAGGGCGGGGCCATACTGTCAATTATCCTCTCTGAGGTTGTGATTGGCTCATCGCGTGGCCTACCTGAGTAGAGGGACTCAGGGTGAGCCAGAGGAGGAGCAGGGTTCAACAGCTGGGATTGTATCGTGTTGGGTTATTAATTGGGAAAGAAATGTGTTTTGAAATACTTCATTATTTTTTTTAAAGATGAGACGATTAAAGGGTTGCATGTAAAACATAAAAAAGAAGGTGATAAAAAGGACTGAAGGGTGAAAAAAACTAAACAAGGATGCACCAGTATTACAATTGAGTCACAACTGATACATTACATGTGCGTTTTACATGTGGTGTATCAGTGCTAATTTAAGGACTAGAGGAGCAGGTAACACAGTATTTTGGGCATTGCCACTGCAGCATTATAATAATGTTTTAGTCCTGCCCTTCTACGGGAATCAAATGAAAGAAATCAAAATAATCTCATGGTATCTGCAGGTTTGTTCAGATTCCATACTCTTTTCCCAAAATGTAAAATATGTAAACATCACTGGATGGAGCTCATGGAACTCATTGATCATCAGTAATGCAAGTTAACATGAGGCCACTAATGTGCATAGACAAATAAGATGTTTTTAAAGGGTATGTTCAACAGTTGTAGGCAGGTGCCCAAATGAACATTGAAACAGGTTTTGTTGTGGAGAAATAAATCCTTCTAACTGCTTTCCAACGTAAAAGATGGGAAACAAAATGCAGAGGGCTTGATTTGTACAAAATGTTTTCAGAAGTGTATTTGAATATAACATGAAGCTTCATTATATAGTTACTTACAGTCTTCTTCCAAGTCAGAGACAGACTTGAAAAGTGTTGTCCTTTAACGTCATGACCGATATTCAGTCTGCTTAAAAAAGTCATAATCAGCACCAATATCAGTCCATTTTATTGGACAGATGCATTTAAAAAGAAATGGAAATTTCTACTTATGGCAATGTAATATATTTGATACGGTTGTAGAGACGTTAAGTGTTTGTGGTGATACTTTATAGTGACTTCACTACAATTGATTGCAAGAAAAAATAGAAATCTGATCATCTACAATACTACTCGACAGATCCTGATGGTCGAAAGCTCCAGAATAGAGAATTTTCCATTTATTGGACCTTGTGTTGAGATTGTTTTCTCAACTACTGATTAATAGCTTCAAAACATGTTGCAGGATCACTTGAGCTCAACTATCATGAGAATCGATTGATTATTTATACGATTTTAGAAATGTTTATCTTTAAATTTTGATCTGTCAGTTTACTTCTTACATTTTCTGAGCCAAATGTAATACAGAATTTCCCTCCATGTGGCTGTGAGTTAGTCTTCCATCCTCCTTAACTGTAAGTCAACCTTTTTCCTAATTTTATGAAGAAATATCCCACCTGTCTCACCGTTACTGGATGACACATGTTTACATTCTCTTGGAGGACAGATTAGTATCAGCCTGCACAGCTGCAGATAAGAAAAAGGCAAATTAGTCCCGAAACCTCCAGAATCACAAAAGAGAGCAAATTAAACGATGAATAAACATGCAACCAAATCAGGGGGCCACTCTTGACAGTTAACATCTCATTTACATCCTGCAGCAAGCAGTATGAAACAGTAGCAAATTACTGTCAATGGGGCTTCATAAAGCGGGGAGTTTTCTATGGATGTCTGGAAGATTTAAACAATTAGTTTCCAATTTGACACACGTTTATATCTATCATATATTTTAAGCTGCTGTGAGCCTTTGTGACATATTTGCATTGCCTCTACTTTTCATAATCCTCGACAACTAGCTGTGATGATTACGATAAGAAAAGATTAAAAAAAAGAAACATACTTTACAAACCGGTCATAAACCCCCAAACAGGAGATGAAAGAATCAGTCCAAGTGAAAACAAACCGCTTTGTTAGAGACATAGGGAGCTTAAAAGATGCTATCAGCAATATTTAAAGTGTCTCCCCAAAAACACACACTGAGACAGAAACTATCTGTAATCCCCCTCCCCCCACACACTCACTCACTCTCTCTCTGTAACACACACACAAACAGACTCAACCTCCTGCTCCTGGATCCTGGTTTACTGTTTATTTATCCCAATGGAAAGACACCTGCTTCTCCTGGAGCTTGTTTGTGTTTGCACTGAGGACATGGGATAATACAGTGATGGAGGGATACGAGGATGTGTGTGTGTGTGTGTGTGTGTGTGTGTGTGTGTGTGTGTGTGTGTGTGTGTGTGTGTGTGTGTGTGTGTGTGTGTGTGTGTGTGTGTGTGTGTGTGTGAGGCTGGGAATATGTACCTGGGCTGCTGATGGTGGGACTGACTTGACGCTGACTAGACAAAGAACTGAGAGGCCAAACCATGAGGGAAAAACACACACAAAAAAGAGTTGGATCAAAGTGTGGGATCAAACCTGAGAAAAGAACTACTGAGCTATTCTCCAGAAGTAAATAAAAGTATATTTGGACAGATCTTTAAGTAACAAATACAACAGTCCTACAAAATTAAACTTAAATAAAAGTTCAGAATAATCAACAAAATCCACTGAACGTGTCAAAAGTAAAAATTACTAGTATATGACATTAATACACTGTTTATAATACAAATGCAGCAATGATCATGTTAGAGTCGTAGCTGGTCAGGTGAAGCTAGTTTATTTTCAGTTAGGTATAGTCACATCCAGTGGTTCTCAACCTAAATGTATGGCCCCTCCAAAGGGTCAAAAGATAATTAGTGGGAGAGGAAAGAAGTGACTCACCTTTGTAATCACCTCTTTTCGACTTTTTTTCTAATATTTTCTTTATTGTGAAATATTGATCATTTCACCTCCCTGGGCCTGTTATATAATTAAAAAGCATCTGGGTAGTTTAGAGGGGAAATGTCTCTTTGGTGGAACTGATGACGATACATCTGAAACGTGGTCCCAAAAGGACGGCGATTCTTTTGTAAGAAGTCACGAGCCAAGAGGCTGGAAACCACAGATTAAACAATGCCTTATGTTTAATAAACGTATCATGTATTATTATTTTGTATCTATAGCTAATAACTGTTGCTGTCAGATAAATGTAATTAAGTAAATAGATTAGTATTTCTCAACAACAGTATTTGAGCAAAGGAGAAAATAGTTGTTTAGATGAACATAACATTGTTACTAAGTACCTTTCTGATGATGATATATATATATATATATATATATATATATATATATATATATATATATATATATATATATATATATATATATATACATATATATGTTTTTATATGTTTTTACTTTTATATGTTTTTACTTTTATATGTTTTTACTTTTATATGTTTTTACTTATATAACATGTTTCATTTTCATGACATGGTCTGATAGAGAGGTACAGTAGAGCAAGGTATCGTAAGGCTTTATAGACTAAATGTTATGATCAATTCTGAAACTAAACTAATCCAACAGGTGTAACATGATCACTGATGATATTACATAATCGGATGTCTTACATTTGTCTACAACGTAATGCTGATAAAACCGAGTGTCCCTCTCGGTCTTGTCCCTGAGGGGCAGGAAAACACGTGTTCCTTCTTTAGATGCATCTCATCTCTTGACCTGTATGTGAAATCTTTGATTTGTTCATTTTCAAGTTTTGCACAATTTAACCCTCAAACTGAGATGATTATTTATGCTTAAAATGTCATCCCATCTGGACTACTGTAATTCTTTCTTTACCTGCTTTATGTTAGCATGACTTCAATACCCTTTATAAGAGGCCCAGAGTGCTGCTGCAAGACTGTAGCCCAGTCCCCTTGTGATTACTTTGAGTTCTGTGTGGGCAAACACCGGACCACATTAGATGTCTATTCCAGCCTTGTCACAGGTACGTCTCTAAGATCCTCTGTTCAGATTTAATTACTTTTTTAATTCCATGTTTTAATTCCCAGCTTCAAAACTTTGCAACTCTCTCCAGTTTGATCTAAGATATCTGCACACCTTTTGGAAGCAGCTAACGTCTTTCATTTTAATAGAAAGGTGATATATAAAAAGACTTTACTCCCTTCATTTAATTACATAACAACAGGAGTAAAACCCCTGAATATGTGCCAAATGAGAATGAAAATACAGCTTAATCATGTTTGTTGTTGCTTTCATTTCAGTCTGCTCTCCAACAGAAGGTAGCGGCCCGGGACAGGCTTGCATTAGTCGCTGGTGTTCAATAGCCCAAAGCAAAGAGATGATCGCATGACTGTTTGAAAGAGAGACACAAACATACAGCGAGAAATGAAAGGTGCTCCAATAAACCAAAGACAAATGGACATCCAAGCGTGTGTCAGCACACCCTTGATGCAACATGAAGCCAATCTCAACAGTTTCCAACGACTTCAACCCCTCCAGGATGCTTTGGGACATCTTTGCCAATCTGCTTTGTGGGCTTCAAGCCCCCCGGAGCTCTCTCCCATTGCTCCCTCCTCCTAGAAGACAGTTGGTTTTTAGTGCCGTCCCGCCTCTTTCCAGGCATCAAACCAGGATGGAAATAAGATGCAAATCCATCCCACTTTTTTAGCATGTGTGCACTTGTCTGAGCCGAAAGCACGAAACTGTTTTGTGGTCTGTTTGAGTCACACTGGACCGCCAGTTTAGGTTTGCAGCTTGGGAGCTCACGGTGAAGCTTTCTGTTGTTGTGTAAATAGCTGAGGAGCTCACATGAATAAAGAAACAGTGTGGTAATGTGTTTTAAGATCATTATCACGCTGTTGGCCGTTACCAAACTAAATGTTAACAGGCATCGTAAATGTGCACACAGGACAGTCGAGGTTTGAGATGATGTGGTGGATTATGATTTACACCTGATCAACTCTACCTGGGTGACAGATGAGTCTGATCCATAAACATTATTTTATAGGGATTGCCATTGCTCCCGTGTAATTTATCACTTGACAGCCTCATCAGACTCTCTCCATGGTCGTGATGTTTTTCAGTGAATTGCTGAGGCCGGGGTTAGATGGTATCACACTGTTCCCACTGATGACAGTAAAAACAAACGCTGAGGGCACGGCAGACCCGCATGCTGCAGAGCAACTCCTAAAACACATGAGAACACACACACACACACACACACACACACACACACACACACACACACACACACACACACACACACACACACACACACACACACACACACACACACACACACACACACACACACACACACACACACACACACACACAGAGTAGGAATCAGGTCAGTACTTTTTCCAGGTGTTATGGGATTTTGGGATTCTCGATGGAGTGTTTGTGTGTGTTTTGCTTCACAACACTGCTGATGTTTTAGCCCTGAGCTGTGGATGTTATTGACTATTGAGTACGATTAAAGATTCAGATTCAGATTCAACTTTATCATCATTGCACAAGTACAAGTACTAGGACAACGAAATGCAGTATTAGCATCTAAGCAGAAGTCCAAAAAGAAGCAGTAAAAGTGCAGTAAAAGTGCAGTGCAATTTAAAGGGAATGGTATTATTCAATTATTATTATGTAAATAACTTAGTTATTAAACAGAATATTAAATGGCCTCCCTTTTGATAACTGATTGATTGATTACAGTTTTTGCAAATGCAAAGACACAGACAAGGGTACTTGTGCACACACATCTGTTGGCCAGGTATATGCTGGCCATACGCATGTTGTCTATTTTAAACCAAGTTGAAACATTTAGAATTTTTTTGGTGCAAATAACTACACACGGTCATCTACATTAGACAAACCACTCAAACTAAAAGCATGTGTGTTTGCTAAACACTGTCATTGAAATACACCACTGAATCATCAATCACTTGAACCCAGAATGCATGAAAACATGTGTAACCAAATAAATCACTTAGAAATCGGAGCTTGAACACTAGAAATACGATTCAAGTTTGTTCTTTGATGTTCATGCTACAAATGGAAATGCAAACAGTATCAGTGTGCGGTTTTATTTGGTGTTTGTGTGTGCAATTGTGATGTGTTTCATGAGATAATATAAAGATTCATATTTTGTATTTTGTGTATATGTTTTTGGTTGTGTGTGTAAAGTTTTGACAAAGAGGCCTCTAGTTTCAGAAGTTGTGTTTTATAATTAATTGTAGTTGAATGAAATTATTGTTATTTGCAATTCCATTCAGTTGTCATCAAGGGCCGAACAAAGCAGGTCAATTAGTTCAATCAGATCAATATCATTTTACTGTCCTTTTCATTTCCCCATCAATTCATCTTATTCTAAGGAAAATGTCAAAACACAAAAAAAAATGTTTTAATAAATGTTACTGTAAAAGTAAAATAATTTGCTTTATCATCCTTGCAGGGAAATGTCTCCCGGATAACAAGCAGCAGTATTATTAATTATTAAAAGTTAATAGATTATAATAGTATAAAGCTATTCGTTTTAAGGGGTTTAACTGACACAAAATAGAGATGATGCATCATCTATTTGCAAAAGAAAAGGAAAGGTTTGGGTAAAATTGTTTTATTATTAATCTTTCCACAAAACAAAGCAAACCCCTCCAATGTATTTCATTCAGTTACTTTGTAATATTCACATATCAATATTTGTTTTAAACACTCTTTGAATTTAACGTCAGAATTTTACAAGTGAAATTAAAAAAAAAGCACCTTCAGGTTCTAATACATCTTGTGGGAAGTCTTTAGGTTTACAAATCAACCAGACAGGGGTTTGCTTTAATGGTACAGTAGCTGCTCTGTCATGTTGTATAATACCTTCATGACCCATCTCACACACACAAACAAGTTATTATAGATACATTCTCAAACCCTGTCATAACACTAAATATTGAAATGTACACAGGGGGTAGAAAGCTGAACACATTTCTCTGCAGCAATAAAATGAAATTAATATTGACATTCCCTTGTGTCAGATTCATTTAGAGATTTCTTCGGAGCTGAGATAAAGATCTGTGAACTGTAAGGGATTCAGCCACCCGATTGATAGAAAGCACTCAGGTTTGCAGGCAGAATAAACCCAAATTACACTGCAACATATTCTATTACAGTTATTAGAGGGACATGTGTGTGCTTCCTTTATCTTCCCACGACTGTTGGGCTAAGTCTCTATGCTGATACACGTTTAATGCCACAAAAAAAGGGACGCCGTACAAACTGTTGTATTTACAGTTAGCTATAAGCGTGAGCTGAGTGAGCTGTTGAGGAATGCTGGCAAACAGAACACACAACATTCCTGCGTGATCATCGTTGCTTCAATGCACTATTTTAAGACTTGTGTCCCTTGAAAATCTTCCCTCCTTCATTCTAAACACACATAGGGACAGAAGTGTTGAGCCACGATGACATTGTGACTTTGAATTTACATTTTAACAGTTTGGCTCACGCTCTACAGCTCAGATACTATCAGATGCAAAACGATATACTATTGTGTTTGTTAGACAACCTCTGCTGCTGTCAGATCCTGATAAGGATTGAAACCCCTCAGTCTTCTCATCGGGCCTCACACACAAGTAGTGGTTTGTCTAAATGAAGACTTTCAAACGTCTTAATATCAGTTTTCAGCCTTTTTGATAATTGACAATGCATTCAAACTTTAGTATAAGCAAACAAAATCCTCTTTCTCCATGGTTTTCTGTCTCTCAACCTTAACTCACTGCGGTGTTGTGACTTCAGACCACACAGACTACAATGTGTGCCATATATATACGTCACACGGGAGCTTCATAGAGTGGTGGAGGTTTGTGGATGGACCCAGTGAGGTGACTTGTGACTAAAGGCGGTTATTGTTGAAGAAAGCGTGGGAGACTGCCAAACAAGCTCTTCCACTTGTTACCTGGTCCAGCCTCTCCGACTGCCTCGGCCTGTTTTCTTTGTGCTGTGATTGAAGTTGATTCTCCTGCTTCGCAGCCTCCTCACTATTTATTGCAATGAAGATTTAGTCAGAGGTGGAAGTCAAGGTGGAAGTTATTCAACTTTCTTTGAGATATCCTATTTTAAAGATGTATTTAATTTGTTTTATAATATGAAGAATGAGAAAAATGAAATAACAAGGATAAACAATCAGGATAAAGAAAATATACAGTATGTACAATAAAATATTGTACAAACTCAACTCGAATATGCAAATATGAAGGGCAATGCAAAGGATTCACAGATAATAATGTGCTGGGCATTATTCATAGAGTTGTCAATTCAATGCAATTGAAATCTTATTCTCATCGAAGGATTTTTAAAGGTTGATCTGCAAAGTACAGCTGTTTTAGAAATGTGGAGCAGAAAAATTAACTCTGAAATAGTGAAGTGGAAGTAGACTGTTGCATGAAATGGAAATATTCTGGTGAAGTAGCACCTGAAAGTACTTTAGTTCAGGACTTGAGTAAATGTACTGTGTTACTCGGGTGGACTATACTATAGGACACACACATGCAGTTTCACCTCAGAGAGAAGCTGAACAAGGAACATGCCTTTTTTTCCAGTCATCAAAAAGTAAAGCAGAGAAAGAAAAGGCGGGATTTGTGCGTGCTGTTGGACTTCATGACTCCTTCATGTACGCAGGCATACGTCTGTTCACTCTCAGCCACACACAAACACACTTGTGTGACACTCAGAGTCACGCCACTCAGCAGAGAGGAATCCTTCCTGAACAGATTTGCTGTCAAACCTGAAATGTGTCTTCAGGAGGAAACAGGAAACAAAAACAGAATCTGACGTGTTTCTGGAAAACGTACTGAAGTTATTGAACAACAGGTTCGGCATTCACAGTCAATTTGATTTGGCTGAATGTTTTTACGTAGCTTCAGTGTAATATCTCTGAAATAAATGATCTAAATTGTCTTTTTTTAATTTACTTTTGACAACTCTCAAAATGTCGTGATGCATTAACACCATATAGGATCTGTCAGGTTTAAGTTAACTGATGGAGTTCCTTTTTCTGCCTGTTGCGTCATTCGGCCTTCTTTCTGTTTCACTGTTTCCCCTAAACACGTCCCACAGAGGATACAACACTACAACCAGGACTTTGTAAGGAGTATGTTTGTCTTTAAACAGCTTTTCAATGTCTTATTGTGCAATACATGGTTTTATGTTGTTTTTAATCTATGATTTTATTATATGGTTATTTATTTCTGATATTTTTGTAATCTGGGTTGTTTGATTGGGATGGGGAAATTGTAATTTGGAATGGGGAACCTTGAGAAGTCTTTTATTTTGTACATTTTAGAGGCCAAGTCCTCCTATTGATTAGTATTTTAAAGCAACTTTGCTCAGTTTTCACACAGGGGAATAACAAATAGTTTGATACCAGTAAGGAGAGACTTTACACATAAAAAGCATCAATCAAACTCATTTTTCATCATTGGTGTTCACAATAATGAAGACAAGAACAGAAGACAAGAACAGAGCTGCGAAGAACAAGTGATACAGGAGAAGTTTCACTCAGGGATTATTGTTTTTATTTGTCACAACACAGACAGACAGACTCACACGCACACACACACACACACACACACACACACACACAGATTTAATTTATCTTGGGCGATACAGTCAGCAGGACCTCAGAGGGCATGTATAAACCTGCAGGAGTTTCTGTTGTCTTCCAGCCAACCGTTGCTTTTTTGGCAAATACTGGGATCTTCATACTGTGAAGGAGCTGCTACTGAAACCCATGTGTCCACCTCACCTGTTTCACCTGTAGCAAAGCACTCAGTGTGGTGCAACACCGAGCAGGGCCCTGCCTCATCCTGAACGGGAAGGTTCTGGGGGAATCCTAGAAAAATCCCAGGAAAGTGGCTGCAGTCATGAGACAGCCAAACCCATTTTTATGTAAGGCACCGACGGTGAGCGGGAGAACGCTGAGGAGTTTCACTTGAACCAGCGCCAAACCTCTGAGCCTGAGGGGTGAGAAGCAGGGAGGATCGGGGTGATATTTACATTACATTTACAGAAAAATATAAAGTGGATTAGCGGTATTATAATATAGTAATGAGAGACAGTAGGAAATCAGTCATCGGAACTGTTATGTTGAATAATAAAGGAATAGAATATATAATCTGTCCTAATCCACGACACTGAGGTCGTATCAGGAAATTTAGTGGCTTTAGTAGTAAGTTAAATTGAAATCCTTTTAGCCCGACTAAATTAATTAATTTAAGACTTCACTATTGACTTGTTGCAACCTCAGTATTTCTAAAATTATTAATTTATCAAGGCAAGTTATTTCTTTAAAATAATCTTTTTAATCTACGGGGTTAACAAACAGTTTGATTGCATCAGTAAAATTGCTCTAATCTTGACTTTCTTCTTTGTTTCAACATCAGGTGTAGAGTTTTAAAGTGAGAATAGAAAGCAGAGGTCAGAGGGAGTGTGAAACTGCTGCTAAGACAACTTCTTTTCACGGATGTCTTTTGTTAGCTGATCCTCAGACCAGTCAAACCAGCAATACCTCGGTCCTTGGTCCATCCCAGGGCGGAGCAGAGAAATCACTGCAGTTGACAAGCTGGGTGAGGCTAACTGCCACCTTTGCTGTTCATGCAGGTCAGGGTTTCAATCTGTGCACTGTGGAGATTTGTTCATGTGGCACATGTATGACATGTACAACACACACACACACACACACACACACACACACACACACACACACACACACACACACACACACACACACACACACACACACACACATACGTGCACAGAAGGTCTCAACTGCATGTTCTCACAGATTATCGTGCGGGTTCGAGGCATGTTTGTTTTAAATCAATTGAAGTGATCATGTCTGTTGTTGCTCTATAAACTGAAATGGAGAACTGCTGTCAGGACAGCTGTAGTGGCTTTTGATTCATCACCAGTTATGACTTCTCAGTTTAATGACATGTTAAAAGCTCTTAAACAGCTGCGCCATAAATGCACAGCAAAGTAAAACAAAAGAAATACACCAGGATTATGATCACTGACTAGACTACATCATTTACCTTTTTTAAATGTTTTCCTCTTGCACAGTTAGGTACAGTTACGCTAAAAGTGTTGATCCAGGCTCTAATGAAGTACACCTCTGAGATAACTGATACTTTAGTTACCTGATGTTTAGAAGAAAAAATAAATCACCTGTGTGACCGCTCCCTCTCTGCCTGTCCACACTATTTTAACCGGTGCAGCAGTGGCAGCTAACGGCCAGAAGAGGGCAGCATATGATCATCAACCTGCAGCAATCAAATCCATTCCGGTCGCTCTGTTTCAAAAAGAAAAGAGATTGTATAACATTGATCTATTTCAAATATCTGTTCCATCAAGCCGACTGTTCTGTTGTGCTTTAAGGCAAGGAACTGGGCTTCACTCACTCGTGTGCACTGCCTCATACAACACACAACTTCACACAACTAAAGAGGCTTTATGTGCTCTCAGCCTTTTCTGACCCCTCTATTTGTATGCAAATGTATTCCTGTACGGACGCTCTTGTCTATGGAAATTAATAGTGGACTGTAACTGACGCTGCAGATAAAAGACCATGTTTGATATATAAAGCCTCAACACCGGGAGGCCTCTTATTAGGAATAATACTCATTCACACACACACACACACACACTGTGTCTGACTCTTTGTCTCTCTCTCTCTCTCTCGCTCTCCCTCTCCCTCCCTCATGCATATTTCACCATTTTCATTCCCCTGTTGAGTTTTGCTTTTGCTGATTCTCTCTCCAAAACCCCTCTTCCTCTCTCATCTTCTTCTTCTCTCCTCCTTTTCCTTTTCTTTCATCCTGTTTGGTATTGATCTGCTAGTGTCCCGATCAAAGCAAAAAAAGCAGAATTTATTATCACCGATTACAATATCCGTGAACAGGAGGGCAGAGAAGCTGCCCAAACACCCAGGATTCTGCAACACGACGCCTCGCTATGATACCCGAGGATGATTTCTGACACAATGAAGCCTCTTTTTAAGGGGGAATCCACTCTGCGCTGCATGTTTCCAGACATGCAGGGAGGCTGATGAGGCAGTATGACACGACAGATGGAGGACGGACAGTGTTGGCCCACTCCTCAAGAGACCGGATATCAAGACAGGAAGTGCGGCAACAACATCATCCCTCCCCTCCTCCTCGTCCTCTTCCTCCTCCTCCTCAATGTACCTCCCCTCCTCCTCCTCCTCCTCCTCCTCCTCCTCCTCCTCCTCCTCCTCCTCCTCACACACTCACACACACAGATGTTCAAATGTACCTCCCTCCCTCCCAATCCCCCGCACTTGTAAAACGTTGGCGTGCTGCTGGTAACCATGGAAACAGTTGTGTGCTGGGCCCTCTCGAAAATGTATTCATAAGAATCACACTGTGATGAAAAAAAAAAAAAAAAAGAGGCACTATCGGACCCACTGGAGGGAAAGAGGCTGCATTCATTACCATGACGATGGCAGGAGAGGGTGTTGATGTGGTGGACTTTACTGGACACACAAAAGTTACATGTCGTCTTGTGTCTCTTTTTTTTTTTTTTTTTTTTACAATAAGAGTGTTCAAGAGAAAGTGCAGGCTTTAACAACAAGAAAGATGTGTCATTAACATTTTTTATTTGTGTCCTTCCAATTCACCAAAGTTGAATGTGTTAAATAAAGAAACAGCCAATAAATACGTTTCTCATATCGTCACCTTCCTAATAAATGTTTTGTCAAAAAAGTACTTGGGCCATTATGTTAGGAAGGTGACGACATTGAGCTTAATGAATAACCTTTTATTAACAAAAGCTTTATCTTTCTCCTTGTCTCCAGAAAACCTCAACGGAATACACTGCAGTTTCACAGAAAACCAAAGGTCCACTTACTCACTTTTTCTGGAGGTTCTCATCTCATGGTCTTCTTCTGTGGATGGAGTTTGCGTAGTTGTCAACGTGGACAAGCTCCATTACAACTGAACTATTAAAGACTGTGAGACAAAAAGATAAGATTGAAAGCAAGCAAGTTGACCACTTGTGAAAAGTTAAACTCCACATGACTCCTTTTCAAGACTACGCCTGATGTTCTTTACTGTTTGAAAATATATATTATAAAACATAAAGCACCTGTGTGTCATTTAGTGCCATTTAAAAAAAAAAGATCTGTATAGTTTATTATCTCACTTCATGTTCTCTCTGCTTGTTTGTACTGTACTGTAATTTTATGATATTTCTGTAACTTTATACTATTAAAATATTATCAAACATTGCGTACTTCTTTGTGCTTCAGCCCCATGGTGAACACACACCTTCCTGTCGGTTTCTCTCATTGCATCTATACACACCTATCCACCCGTCAGCCCAGTTAACGCCCTGGGACAGCTGTCATGGTGGAATGTAAACAGCAGAAATGGAGTCACATCAAGACTCACAAAGGGAGAAACAAATCTGTACTGTGAACACCAGAAGCCACAGGGAAGCCATGGACTCACCCTTTATTCTGCCATTCTCCCTTTGTGTGTGTGTGTGTGTGTGTGTGTGTGTGTGTGTGTGTGTGTGTGTGTGTGTGTGTGTGTGTGTGTGTGTGTGTGTGTAACACGAGGTGTCGGCCAGATTACAGACCAGTCGGCGGTGACACACTCTGCTGGCATCCTCCCTCTGTCTGCCCCCCCAAATCCTGTCTGTCTCCGGGTTTGACGCTCTCTCTCTCTCTCTCTCTCTCTCTCTCATTCTCTTTCTCGCATTCTCTTTCTCCCTCTCTCTCCCTCTCCCCCTCTCTCTCTCTCTCTCCCTTTCTCTCTCGCTCATTCTCTCGCATTCTCTCTCTCCCTCTCTCTCTTATATGCACCACATGACCTCACTGCCAAGAGATCACACAGGATGCCAGTGAGCATGTCAATCTGTTTTTCTTACTGCCCTTGGTCTCCATGGCAACAGTCAAAGTCAGGGAGTGTATGTGTGTGTGTGTGTGTGAGAGAGAGAGAGAGAGAGAGAGAGAGAGAGAGAGAGAGAGAGAGAGAGAGACTGACTGAGAGACTGAGAGAGACTGAGAGCTGCAGGTTCATGGAGATGAATCATGGCAGGATGCAGACCATTTGTGACTGGAGGAGCTACTGACTCTGCAGTAATGGATATGCACTTAGTTACCAGTTTATTAGGTACGCTTAGCTCAAACTAATGCAGTCTCATTAGAAAGCCGTATCATAAAGGTTAAAAAAACGTGGAAGGGACTTGATTCCTGCATGAGTTTTTTCTTCTTCTTAATTTCATATAAAAATACTAAATGGATTACAAGAATAGTGTTCAGTATGTAGACTAGAGAGTAAAACATGGTTTAGAGTGAACAGCAGAAATACACAATAGATGACAGAGGAGAGGAACTCAGTGCAAATTAGCCCTTTTTTCCAAGCTCTCTGCTGCATCATCACAGAGCAGGGTAACCTTGGGTGAGGAGAAGAGGAGGAGAAGAGGAGGAGAGGAGGTGGAATAAATAGAAAGGAGAGCAGAGTGCTCGTCATCAGAGCAGAACGTGACCTGAGGCCTGGATGCAGATTGAAGCCTCTCTCCGTCTCTCTCTCCTCTGCCGTCTGTGCTTCTTAGCCTTTTAGTCAGATTACCTCGTTGAAACAAAGCCGGTGTGCCGACAATTTTGTGCAAGAAAATCATTCGTCACAAGTGTAAAAGCTGAAGAACATGCAGATCTCCATCTGCGTGAGTCTGATAGTGTTGCATAATCAGCACGGACCAGACAGTAGCCTCAAGTGAAACATAAATGAATAAATAACAGGTACACTTGTCAATACACAGTGCTGATATTGTTGCAATGGTGTAGATATGTTTTTAGAAAAAAATCTAAACTGATGAAAAGATGTAGAAACTGATGCAACATATGCATTAACAAAGCACCAAACATCTTATCAGATTTTCCATAAATCACTTCCTGTTGAAGCATAGTGTCCGGAAGACAATATGCCACTACTTCCTCTGGGGATATCCTTTGTGTGTTTATGGCCACAGGCTATTTGTACCAATTCTGGCTCCTTGCCTGCTCCTAATATAGTAGTATAGTGTAATAATAGTGAATGATAAGATGATTTAGCCCATTTTTTGTTTACTAATTCATCATAAAATATCCTCTAATGGTACAGATTTTTTAAAGCTGATCACAGTGGAAGAGTTTGAAAGTTGACTTTAGATGCTCAGGATATCATCTCTGTTTCCAATTATATTCTACAGAGCCATTGTTTTTTTTTATGAAAGTGTGGGCAGACAAGCTCACATTGCTATGGTGACAAGAGCACAGGAGAAGGTAAGAGAGGCAAGAAGGAGGAATCTGTAACATGAGAGGAAAGAGAGAGCAGATAAATTCATAGAAATAAACCATATAAATAAATAAACCATGAAATAAACCATGTTGGAAATAAAAAGCAAAGACAAAGAGATAAAGGGGCTCACAGGCAAAGAGCCTCTCATATCATCTGTAATGGAAGTTAATGTTAGCGGAAATGTCAGCGGCTCAATGGTATTTACAGCAAACACTTGAGCTGAAGGGCCTTGGTATGATAGAGGCCTGTGTGGCATTTAAATACATCCCTGTGCAAACACACACATGCAGAGAAAGGACCTGGGTCCTCCGAGTAGTCTAAAAAATATAACATTTGGTCCCAGTCTAAATACGTAGAGTAAAATCTACTCTGGCCTCAGAGTTAACAATTCTGAATATTTTTTATTCTACATGATGATATATTTAATAGAATTGGAAATAAATTATATGTAGAATTGAATTCAACTCTATATAGAATTGGATTCAACTCTAGAATTCTATATAGAATTGGATTCAATTAGAATTCCATCCAATTCTATATAGAATTCTATTAAATTCTATATAGAATTTTATTCAATTATATATATAGAATTGGATTCAATTAGAATTCCATCCAATTCTATATAGAATTCTATTAAATTCTATATAGAATTTTATTCAATTATATATAGAATTGGATTCAACTCTACATAGAATTCTATATAGAATTGGATTTGCCTCCCTTAAGCTCTCTCTCGTCCCATAAACCGTCAGCTCGTTTCAGTGTAGCGAGACGTGTCATGGCGGCGGAAACGTAACTTAAGGAACCGTGGTGGGCGTGGTCACACTATTTTACTCCAATACATTTTATTCTGAATATTTGCTCCTATACTTTACTGGCTACGGATAGTAATTACGCTCCAAAATGATAAAATATTTCTCCTTCAGAGGAAAATAATAGTAACTCCGTAAAAATTACTCCCCCGTACACAGTATGTGGGATGTTTTAGTGTGTTCAAAACCTATGAAACCAATTAATATGCAAGTGAAATTCATACTATTTCCGGTGAAATATTACAGTATGCATATGCTTGCATAAATATCCCAAAAACCAATGCGGGACAGGAGAGACAACAGCGAACAGCTCTGTAACACAGTGGCCGGCCGTCAGTGCCTGCTAAGCCTTATCTGCTGTCCTAAACAGAATCACAAAGTTATAGCTATTTTATAATTCTTTTTTGATGTTAGTTTTTAATTTTAATTCTTTTTTATAATTAAAAGTTATATCTATTTTATAATTATTTTTTTTTTCACAAATACACACATGTATTATAATTATGTTTCCCTATTAGCTTATTTTCTCATTGCACAGCTCCTGTCTTGTCTGTTCCTCAGCTTCTGGCCGTTTGGTCACATGAGGTCTCTAAACCCCTCTCTAACCGTAAAAGAGACTCTAAGGAAGTGACTTGGTTATTACAGTTCAATGGTTTTGAAAAGATAAATACATTTGTTTATTCATACAAAAGTATGATGAGCGATGGGACACATATTGACACGGCCCCTGAAGATAGATGCTACCCTCACCACGTTTACTCCTCAAATTTAAGGCGACAGCGAGCCTGGCTCGGCTCAAAGGTAACACAATACACCTCCCTGCACCTCTTTAAAGTTAAACAAAAATGAAGTTTAAAAGTGACACGTTGAAGTTTACAGCTGATTACGTACCAGACTATTTTCTTGAGTCTTGACATCGGCATGAGGTTTTCAGGAAAGTCACTGCCTCAAAAAAAATAAGGCTTTTACATTTTAGTTTTTGTATGATATAAACCAACAAGATAAAATGTGAAAACCAGTGAGCTTTAGACAAGGCGGACTTCGGACAGAGCCAGGCTAGCTGTTTCCCCCTGCTTGGCTTGTGCTAAGCTAGGCTAACCGGCTGCTCTTCTTCTTATCTAACTCTTGACAAGAAAGGGAAAAATTGTTTCCTAAACAGTACGGATACGTACTGGCAATGTATTTGTAGTCATTATTATTTCCAACAGAACCAACTGTACCTTTCTTTCAGTGATAAAGATGACCTGTTTAACAAGCTGTGGCTCATATATTCTGGCATAAACTGCATCCCCCACTCACTCTTCCTCTTCCTCATTCTCTCTGTCTCTATTAGGGCTGCAGTCTGACCCGGCTAGCTGTTGCTAAGTTTATCTCTGTGCCAATCTGTGCCCTATAGGCATGCAGAGGCAACCCAGAAAAGACAGAGTGCACTGTCAGTTAGAATAATCAGGGGATGGAGGAGGGGATGAAAACTCATGATGGCCTACTCTGTTTATTACGACCCACAGACTGTAATCTACTGCAGAAGAAGGGGCTGTGGGCGAGCTTGTGCATGTAAGCGAGTGGAATTGAGAGCGCGTGAGTGTATTTCATGGTCACCCGTGAGAAACCATCTCATAGCATCCAAAATGTTAGCTGCAAATGATTGCAGGGTGCTTTTGAATCTTTACAAATTAGCTTGGTGCCCTGTTGTTGATGACCTTTCTGCTGCTGTTTGCCTGCAAAGCCCTCATAATTAACACCAACCCCCCCGAAACAATTTCATGTGGTCCATGCTAATTACGCCATAGTTACAGAAGCACTGTCTGTAGGTTTCCAGTCTAGCTTAGATAACATGTAGGCTACATTGCAAAAGCAGGTTACAATCTTTCATCTTTTGTTTAACTTGTGGTCACAAGCAGCCAAACATGACCTAAAATACATGTGTATGTTAACACTGTCAGGGAACCAGATGGCCCAGAACAGCACAGCAAATGGACTATTCTGTTTAAATATATGGTTTTAACTGGTGCACTGGAGTAAACTCCAAACCTATTAGTCAATATATTGATCCATATAGTGAGGCATGCTTGTGAATAATTGAGTTTGTGACCTCTGTGCAGTGAGCTGTCATCGCTGCACTGGAAAAGCGCTTCAGGTCAGGACCGAGAGGTCTCAGTCCTGCTGGTGGTGTGCTGCATCAGGTCAAGCTGAGAGCTTGATATGTTGAACCTTTGACTGAGGCCTTTTAGCAGTAATACTGCACTGCAACAGACCCTTTTTTTTCTTTTTACCTCTGGTATAGTTTGAAATGGGATTGTGCAACATGTCTCTACTTATTACATGATCACAAAGTATTTTCAATATATATATATATATATATATATATATATATATATTGATGTGAAATTTACCTGGTCAGAAAATGTTTGCTTTAAAAGCCATAGTCCAGGTGAATGAGGAAATCCTTCAAGGTCAGTGGGACACTTCTAAATGTTTAGTTGTGTGGTCAACAGCAGCATTACATGACAATACACTTTTGGTTTTTGAAAAGACAGTTTTGGAGGAAAGAACCACACGTTTTGGTGTTTTTAGCCGTCTAAAAGTGTGTTGAGTGACTGGTTCCTGCGATAGATGCTCGTCTTTTTGACTTCCATTCATATATGTTTTGTTTTTGAAATGGTTATTTTTTTAATATTTCAGTTTATATATATATATATTTATTGTTGTAAATAAGTAATCTAATTGAGTGTAATTGAATCTTAAAATGGCTATTATGACCATCTATTTCTAAAAGCTTCACAGTCGTGCATAGATGTAACTAAAATCCCATTTCCATTACTCATCTTTAGCAGCAGAAGCTTTCTCTCTGGGCATGTTGAAGCACAGTTAGGGCAGTGTTTATTTTCCGCCTGGCACAGTATTTGAGCCGTGCCCTCTGATGACTCATAAAACACTAAAGACAACAAAAAAAGATGACATCCAAACGGGCTTCTGTACTTTATAATTATGCCCATGTCTTGGTCAAACTGTTGCTATTTAGTTTGTCACAAGCAAAGCTCTGCATTTATTAGCCTTAAACTGCGCAGCAGCCACACAAGGGACACGCCCGGTCACACATTACAGAGCATGGCTGTGTCGGATACAGCAGCATGCCGCTCACCTTACCTTTGAGTAAACCACAGGGAGTGGCAGAAGTATCATAAAAACAACTTTAGTAACTTTCCATTTCAGTTCACCTCACCACAGAGAAGGAAGGGTGAGGCTGGTGTGATAGCCATACTCCATGCATGAGCAATGGGTAGTTGTATTGTCTGAACATGATCACATTTTAGTTCCTCACAAGAACTAATTATGTATACTCCACATTTCTGCTGACCACTTTCAATGCACGCTACACGGTTTTATGATATTTTTTAAGTATGTCTTTTTATTTGCCCTATTGTTGTGAGTTAGCACAGTGTATATTTGTATCAATCTGAGCTTTAACTGAATTATAATGCAACAATAATGTAATAATGACAAAAAATGCTCCATACATGTTTCCTGTATTGAAATCATGCAAGTTTCGCGAATCCGTTAATAGATTTAATTTAATGGAAACCAATGGATGCACATGAACAGCATATGAAAAGCATCAAAATCCCTAAAACACATCAGCAGAGTTTGCGAAATAGTATTATAATGTCAAGGTGAAGTGCCATAAGAAAAGAACATATTCTTCTTCTAAAGTTACTCTAAGAAAATGTAGAACCAGATTTCTCCATGGATTAAACATGTGGTAAATGTGTACATAAAACAGGGTCTGCCTCCACCACTATGACCCTCCTACTAGCAGATCGACTGTTCTCCCCTCAGGGGACACATGTCCTTAGCCCATCAGCCCTCCTGCCCGGTCTGATCTACCTGACAGCATGCACATAGAGTGAATGATGGTATTTGGGTGTTTACTGTACCTTGCACAACACAGAGCGACAATGCTAAAGGGATGTTATTTCTAATGGCAATATTGCATGTCTTTATAGAAAAAGGGACTCGCCAGCAGCACAAAGCAAACATATATTAAGGGAAAGGAGGGAGTGAAAACGAAGCAATGTGATGGAGACAGATGGCAAATGAAAGAGAGATAGGAGCACTTAAGCCTACTCCTATCACTGTTTATTTGGCTTAGTCTCTGGTACTGTAGCACCATTGGTGGGAGTATTGGAAGCCCACTTGTTGTGTAACACCTTTTCCCTCCTCCACATTAATGCTAAACTGTACTACAACAAGGTTGAATCACAACAGCTTTCATCATCCAGTGTGGGATATTTCAAGTTTTTTATGCTGTTTTCATGCTTCCCCATCTCCCGACTTCCCTTTTCACTGTAAAAAAGTCAGTGAATCAGACAGCAAACTGTGTGCAGTCAATCGTTTGACCGATAGAGTTCATCTCTATTTATTCAAAACCCTAAGAAGTGATTTCAACATGGATGTTTTAGCTTGAAGAAACCTTTTATCCAGCTTTAAAGACTCATCTGGCACAGTAACGACAAGTGTCAAAAGACCATTTTGGAAGTCCTCAGCTGAATGTCTTTCACAATGTACAACTTTCTGTAATTACACAAAACTTCTTTCTGAGAAAACCTGTGGTGCTGCATCAGAATTGGGACCTACTTTCAATGTATTTCTCGTTGTCTTTAAGCCCTGCTTTTTTCCCTTTTTTTTTGTTTATGAGTGAAAACTAAAATAAATCTGCTCAATAGCCAAAAAAAGCTGAAGAAACTCAAATTACAGAATTTTTGGTTGGGAGCACTAATGAATGGAACTCTTAAGTGTTCTGTTAAATACACATTTCTTACTTTTAGAATATCAGTGTTATAGGACTTAACTTTTATTTCATAATGGCATTTTTCTCAATAAAGCTTGTATTGCATGTGCAAGACCAAGCATAACATGTTACATAAAGCTGCTGCACACACGGCTGCCATATTGCTAAAGAGCAATCATGCTTCCTGAGGAACATCATCGATTTTTCTGTTCTGATCTGCTCTTTGTTGACCTTGACAATAGTTCTCTATTGTGCTGAGTTGGAGATTGGTCTCCCTGCATGTCTGACTTCAAGATTAATGGAGACAGTGATAAAACTGCTTCTACATCAGCTAATTTGAAATGAAATCTAAGCTTACTCTATTCAACGTTGACCTCTTTCTTGGACAAGGCCAATATCATCACAGCTGACTTCACAGCCAGACTGATTGCACCGCAGAAATATGCAGTAATTTACGGGTTTCCTGACATTTTAATCATTGCATCAGGAACTCAAAAGCATATTTGTTGTTGTTTTTTTACATCCTACACATTTCTCATCTGTCTTTTCACTTTCTCTCAAGCCCCCTGCTCACCCCCTTCAGTTAGTATAACATGTTTTCTAGCTCACAAAGAGCAGCCCGACTGAGATCCTGCCAGAGTGTGCCTCCCTCTGGGCTCTTCCGCAGCCAACTGCTACTCCAATCTGCAGCGAGGTGGAATGATGCTCGGCAGCCGCAGCGTCCATGCTGGAAGTGCTGCAGCACGTTGCATGTTTGTGCATGTACAGTATGTGTGGGAGTGCTGGGCGAGAAAGACACATAAATTAATGTGCTTCATCTCCGCTTGTTAAAAGAACAGGACGTGAGGAGTGAAAATGGACACAGATCTGAACAAACAGCCTGATTTTCTGCTAGTGATGAGCCAGTGCATAGGTGTGTTGGAACATGTTTGACTGTCGATCCTCCGCAGAAAGGCTGAGTCAGTCAAGAGAAACACATATAGAGTGAAGAGAGAGATGGGAGGGGGAACTGATACTGCGCTGACTCCATACATTTTGAAAGCAGAGGAGATAGGAAATGAGACCAAAAAAAAACAGAGGACACTGTCTGAGGGATACTGCATCTGAATTAACCTCAAAAAACCTTTCAAAAGTCTGTGGAGAAAACACATAAGGTTTTCTCCACAGACATAATTCTGGATAAAATAATCAATAAATGCGTGTCTTTCAACAATAGCCGTATCAAATATTGAAAATATAATCTCAGAAGGTTCAACAAAAAAACAAAAAACTGCAGACAACTGAATTAACAGCATTATAGGCCCCCTAAAAGAGGTCAATAAAACATACACTAACTATACTGAAAAATAAGGCAAGGAAAACAAGATGTTAACCTGAAAATGTGTATACCAGCGGATCAAACCATTAAACACTCGCAGGGGAGGACGGCAGATAACTAAAGCTCAATTCAATTCAACCCGGATCCCCCCCGATGCTGTCAGAGCTTTTGGTATGGTCCATGGCGGGCCTCTATTGCAGGCTCGCCCTCTGCCTAATCTTTTGTTCAGCCAGATAGAAGAACTCAGCAGCCAGGTAACACAAAGGAAAAGATAAATTAATCAATATAACTAGCAATATGACAAAACTATGTGAGCACCGTGTGCATGCCTCATCCAGAAAACAGTGCATTTTTAAAGATGCAAATAAACAAATTCTAAACCCCAAAAATGTATTGTGTTTTATGTCAATTTAACATTATTAGTAATTTTCACAGTTTGAATATATGGCAATGATGTGGGTGTGTTTGAGAAACCTCAAACATTTAATTGTGTGGCTGAAGCCTCAACCAGCATATGTCATTGCTTGAATAATGATTGTTATCTAGTAGAATGCACAGATATTCACCCCACAATGTACCGTTAGCCTGTCTGTTTGACACAAAGCTGTCGCTCATCATTCCTACTTTTGGATCTAATTTTCAAAGAAATAACGTTATGTCAATCAGTGAGGACAACATGTGTCAAAGTACAAAAGGCTTCCTGCTATTGTTAACAAGCCACCATGGTGACAAATATGTCACTCGTCATCACCAACCCATAACTCCTCTACAGATCTCAACATAAACTGCTGAGATCATTGGTGTTTACATTAAATGCCAATATATCTGTGTGTTTTATTCTGACGTCACATTTGCTGCGGATATTCCTTTCCCAACAAGACAGCATAATTAAATGTAACGTCTTGGTGTGTTAAGAAAGAAAAACATTCACTACTGAAAAATATGAAGGTCCTCCTGACCCTCTGGGCATCCAAGAATGACTACTCATCCGTCTCAGGTTGCCACAATATCAGCTGCATTAGCTTCCCTCCTTGGTTGTAAGGCACTGCACAGACTATCTGTAAAGTGTTAGTATTCTATTTTAAAGAAGAGAGGAGAATTCAGCTGACTTTGATGAAGGTCGTGCTGAAGAGTGATGGCAGTAAGCACGTCATATTTGACAGAAAAGCCTATGTATAAGCACACACCCACATACACATACTGTATATAGAGCTTTGGTGTTGTGAATCTCTACAGCGATGTGCACTTTAGTGAGCACAGGTAATGTATTATTCATAAAAGCAGTCAAAGAATGAGGGAGGGAATGCAACCCGCATACTAAGCTAACTAATACACACACACACACGGCATTTATGCAGTAGCCTACATTTTCTGCATAGGCCTTAGCACATAACCTCTGTTTAAAAGCAGTGGATGCAAATGTGCAGAAGCTGATTTTGAGTGTAAAGACAGATAAGTGAGAGGAAGCTCAGCGCCACAGAAATCTGTTCGAGCTACGAGGATAAAAAGCACATTGACTTCACTGAAATGCAGGAGCAGAGTCTAAATCCTACTTGATAATTCAGTGACGTTCTCTTTTGGATTTAATTAGTGCCTAGAACATATTGAAATCCTTGTATGTGTTTGCATTTGTGCATGTATGTGCCTGTGATAGAGACAGAGAATGAAAGAAAGTGTTTTAATTACCTCTAATTAGAGCTGAGAGATTGGCTGTGGAATGGAGCGTAGAGGCCTAATTGCCATGAGACGACCTCCCACCACTGCATGCTGTGGATGGGAGACCACCTTCTACTCTTACAGTCACAAAAGAAACACAATGAGGTTTACAATATAATAAACAATTACAATATATAAAAACACACAATCACACCTCTATTTGTCACTGAATTCATCCAAACTTCATATTCTAATCAGTTTCTGCATTATCGAATTAAATTAGCAAATTATTGTTAAGAAACTGAATATGGAAGAGAAAGTAGATGCTTCTTAAACACAGAACAAGAATCTAATGAGGTTCAGAAAATAGCATCATCTCTCATCTATTATTCAACCTACCTCCATCAGCAGCTACACACATGAACACACTGTCCATTTTCAGTAGCACATTGACAAATGAGAGGAAGTATTAAAGTGCTCTGTGTCTTTGTGAGCACATCAGTGGTTGTGTGTGTGTACAAATTGCATGCAATTTTAATGATATTCTTTGAGAGGATCGTTTTTCATGGAATATAATTTCAAGTATCTCTCAAATCAATGTCTCCTTTTCAGGAGTTTCATGGAGAGTTTCATTCTCAAGAGTGGTGCATCTCAGGCGTTGGAGAACTTCACCTCTGGTATAGGAGACTCCCTCACTGGCAGTTTTGCTGCAGCTCTTCATGCACCAGAAGATCAATGTGAGAGTGCTGAAAAGCTGGCAGCACTTGTCAAGAGTGAAGTTGCAAAGAAGGTACAATCAGTTGTATCTGTGGCCATCAACAGCTCTGCTTGTACAGAGCCGGCCCTTTTTGTCAATGGCACCATGTCCAACACGTGTTGGCATGGGTTTACTTTGGGTGCTCAGGTTCCATCCTACATTTGTACAAAATTAAGAAGACATGGTTGTGTTTTCCTCTGATGTCATGGTCAAAGCAAAGGCATACATAGTAAACAGTTTGTGGATAAAATAACAAGGAAGAATAACCATATCTGTTTTTGTCTAAATATGACAATATTAAATGACAAATAAAGGTACACCACACATTATTGTAAAAATGTTTACATGTATCTGCGTTCTGCTCACTGCAACATTACACACAAAGACCCAATGGATTATTTATACGATAGATACCATACAGAATGGCAACATTGATATTGTCCATGACTGCATTTTTCAAATCTGATATTTTGGATGCACCACATATCTGAGACAGCAAAGACAAATGTGAACATGAGTTATAGAAGCTTCCATGCTGCTGGCTGATATTCACACAAGCAGCTCAAAACTAGAGCTGATGCCATGGGATTTCTCAACCTATTAACCATTACTATTAATAGCCATCTGGCCTACTGTGGACATGAGACTCTTCATCTAACAGCGCCATGTCTACTGACAGAAATAGATGTCTTAGTTTTTATTAAAATATAGACCTTACAGTTGAGGACCTGGTTATGCTAGAAAGTCCAAAATGAATTTTTCATTAAAAATGAGAAAGACACGTTATTCAGAATGCATTTCCACAGGGTCGTTGTAGTAGTAGTAGTAGCAGTAGTAGTAGTAGCAGTAGTAGTAGTCGTAGTAGTAGTAGTAGCAGTAGTAGTAGTAGCAGTAGTAGTAGTAGTAGAAGTAGGAGTAGTAGTAGCAGTAGTAGTAATAGTAATAGTAGCAGCAGTAGTAGTAGTAGTAGTAATAGTAGTAGCAGTACTAGTAGTGCATTACATCTAGTTTTAGGATTATTTTTTTCCCTTAATGCAGTTGCTCTTAAAATATGAATGGAAACTATGTAAATGAGTAGAATAGCCGGGCTTGTGTGATTAGGTTTGACCATACAGGATGTTATGGTTCTCTCCTGTTGGGAGCAACGATACCTGCAATCCAGCTAAACACAGAAACAGTATATTGTTTGATGGGTGTCGACATCTCTTTCTACAGTTAATAACATCTGGTGAAAATCACAGTTCAACTCTTACCTGTATCGTTGACGTCAAATGAAGAATTGTAAAAGTGACCCAGATTACACTGTGATTCATGCTGAATGTTTCCTTAAATCACATGTGACTCCTCGCTGCCAACAAGTCACCAGACCGCATTAGACAGCTGGCTTCACCATCGGGGAGTCAGCGCAAGAGCAGGCCTGCAGTCAACCATGAAGAGGAAAGGAGTCAAGAAGTATTTAGTAAATAGAAACAACAGCTTTTTTTTTTTATTACTTTCTCCTTCGCAATCCTTCTGTATTAGTCTGTAGTCTGTGATTATGCAGAAATGCAATCCAACCATTAACACAAGGGGAAAGGAATAAAGTCAGCTGGTTTTATTTGTATTCAATCCCATCTGTCCTGGTCTCTGCTGCCATTAACATGACTGTTGTCTGTCAGGAGAGTGAATCAGAATATTTTTTCCCGGGTACGTATACACATATAAGGAATTGCATCTCTCTCAATGTACTCAAACAGAAATATAAATAACAGCTAGGACAAGAACATGCAGCTGGGCAAATAAAGGTAAAGAACACATAGTTATGTACACAAGTAGTGGGTAAAATAGGTGGAAATATAAATATTATACAAAAATACATATACAAGTGAAGTGTTTTGTAAGTTTTAAACTATACAAACAGTGCAAAGAAATAATTACTGAATACATGGACTGGATGATTGTGTAAAAGCATGTGATGACTATTTACACAACGTATCGTGTGGAGGATTTATATTTACAGTGACAGATGATATGTACAGATTAAAAAATATATTGCGCAATAAAACTGTAAAATGATAATCTATGATGGCAGTACTGAATATTTTGATTTCAGAGGGAATATATACAGAGAATAGTAAATAATCCATCTCTGGTGGTTTCCTTGGGGATGTATGACTCAGCACACAGTGATACGATTCGCTACCAGGAGCAGAACTGAGGCTGTATTTTATTATTTGAATGGCATGTTCACCCCATGCATTCATCTGAAATAGATTTGACATGTTCTACATCATTCATATTATGGGTTAGTCACGTATTGTGTCATCATATGGACCAAATCAACTGAATGAGAGCTGTTGCAGGTAGAACGGTTTCAGCTGGATACAACCAGCCATAGGGGTTTCCCAACATAACGCAAGACCCTATGTTATCATGACCTCGGCAGCTTGTCACTCTGACTTCCTTTGTGACTGAGAGGTAAAGCAAAGCAAGCACAAAGGTCAGAGTGAGGAGGTTTGAATTGAGTACGCAAAGGAACAGGCTCACAAAAGACCTTTGAAAAGGGGGGCTGATGGCAAGCAAGATTTGAACACAACTACCCTCGATATTTTTCCAGAGAACCATACGACCTGATGTTTTAGCCACTGTAAGCTGTGCACTTAATGAGTCCGTTATTAGAGGGAAGTGCCATACACAAGAAGGGCTGTTTGACACATTGACATATAATGTATGGTCAGTCCATTAATGCACTTACAAGGTACATCTTTTGTATTTGCAGCAACACAAAGAAAAGGTTATCGCTGGTGATACTCTGTATTTATTTACCCATGAAGACACCCATGACAAGATCAAACCCATCAATGACTTGGTCCTAACAAATATTATCTGTGTAGCCAGAGCCACATACCACTGGGTGACATGTTACTAGATTACATTACAAGACAATCTCATCTCAAAGTCCATGTTGTGACTGTTCTGGAGCTTCTGATCATATCACATGATCCTACATGACTTTGCCCGGTTGTCACTGTTTGAAAATAATTGTCCTGCTCCCATAAATACTCACTTGAGCACCAAATCCCCATCAAAATGCACTATCATGGTGTGATAGTGTTACTTCTGTTTGAGTAACATTTGGTAAAAAAATTAAATAATATTGGGACTTGCTGTTTAAGAAAATGACTGAACTATTTGTGAGACATTTTTAAAGATTTAGATTTCAGTCTTCAGTATGAACAATGGAGATTTGGGGCTCATAGCCATGTTAGGGAAGTTGAAAGTGCTGTCGGTTATAGTCTTTCATGAGATTTGCTGACAATAAGAGAATGCAGAATAATGACATCCTCCTCCTTAAACAGCAAAATGGTTGGCATACCAGCATGTGTGAGTCAATCATTGTTTGCCAACATGTTTCAGAATTTTTAGTTGTCCAGGTTGGTGGGGGGGGATATTGGTGGTTAACATTCCAGCATGGAAACTGATCCTTCTCTGGATGTACGCAGGGCATTTTCACCCACTACACACAGTGTCAAAGTACCCCATCACTGAGATACCTGGAGGGTGTTCATATGTGTTTTTGCCCTGTAAGATATGCAACATACATATAAGTGGTTTAAGTTGAACCAGACATGATAGCGTTTCTTAAAATGATGGGATTGCTGATGAAATGATTCCCTCTTTGTGAAATATATACACCCTGTTGTTATAGACAATTAAACAACATTGTGGACTGAAAGGTACCCAGCCAGCATGTCCATGTGGGGCCCATAAGGTTTAAATTTGGGCTGCCGATAAGGGTCCCAAGTGGGTTTGTCCGCAGTTTCCACGGTGGCCTCACCTGTGTTTGCCCAGTATGGGCAAACACAGGTGAGGCCAATTTGTAGCCAATTTGGGTCCCACTTAAAGACCAGTCAGATCCCTCTTAAAGTCGGTGAATAAACCGGTGAATAAACCCAGTATGGGCAAACACAGGTGAGGCCACCGTGGAAACTGCGGACAAACCCACTTGGGACCCTTATCGGCAGCCCAAATTTAAACCTTATGGGCCCCACATGGACATGGTGGCTGGGTAGATGAGAAATAGCACACAAAACATGCTCATATTTGTATATAATGTATGTCACATACAAAATACCCTGGCCTTCATGGCATATTCAATCTAAAGAAGAATTAAAAAACCTAACTTCCAGCAGACCAGGTCTTAAGCTACAGTCAAGATAGACTGTACTCAGACAAGATGGCGTTCCAGAAGAGGACTTGCCACCTGACAGGGCTCACAGAGATGGTGTTTGTGGGATCGACTCAAAATACACTAAAGTGCCCATGTTTCTGTTAATGAAGGAACATGTTATCAAGTGTAACATTGTGTTACTAATGTGTATATATGTTTTGTTTAACAGTTTTTGGACAACATTGGAGGTCTATGGCGCAGCCATTTAAGCTTTACATGCATACATTCATTATGATACATTCATTGCCAATGTGGGTTGTATTGTTTTCATAGGATTTGTTAACTTGGTGAACATGAAATATATAAAATATTAGCCTATAATCCTTAAAAAACGTTTAAGAAAGATAAATGTCTCGTCTACTATGTGCCACACCCGCCCACAGTGCCAACAGCGTGTGAAAGCAGGGAGTGATTGGATGCGCATCACCATGGCAATGCGATGACGTCTTCATCCCTTGCTCTAATTGGAGGAAACCCCGTGGCCCCAGCCGCTGCAGCGTTCCGGTCTGTCAAACTATCCCTGAAGGACCGCCCCTTTCGCCGCGCTAAACAACTACTGGTTTACACCGCCAAATCTTTCTGTCAATCAAGTGCGATTACGATTTATCATTGGACAGTTGACACTCAGCAGAACCGCCCTATTCTAGCAGTTGAGTTGAATTTTCACTGCTATTGCTGTTATTTGCCTTTCTGACCATCCTCTCAAATCTGATCAATTTGTGGAGCACATTTGGACCTCCGCAGGTCAGAAACGATGAGTACTTTATATTTTTTTCATTTTCGTTAAGTAAGCTGTATGGTCGCCGGTTGATCGCCAAAGGGAAAACTATGGCCCGTTTCGTGTTTAGTATGAGTATCGCTAACGTGACATTTTTAATGAAAGGAGTGGCCGATTAGCTTTTGCTAGCTCGCAGCTAGCTGCGGCAGACAGCTTTGTGGCGGCTCGCCGTGTGAAACGGGTCTGCCCTTAACGGTAGAGTTGTGCTGCCGATGCTTGTAGCCAGCCGCAGTTTAAAAAACGGTTATAACGAGTTTCTTTGTTGTTTAACACTGTAATTTATCCGAAATATGTCCGTTAATTGTAGTGAAAGCTGGCTGACTAAATTAACTGCGTTTTGGTAATTTAAGCTACATGTTTCTGGAAACGTTTTTTCTTTCTTTCTCGTCTTAAGCATTTTAGTCACTGCCTTTTTACCTCGCGTTAAATGGTTTCACTTTCTAGCTCATACCAAGCGGATGCATGTTTTTTTCTTCTTTTTCTTTTCTTCTCATGTCATGGCGATAGGCGGGCTATTTAGTATTTCGGTTGTATAACGTGAGGGCGAGTTTGATCGACACCCAACGTTACTAATGGTTCCAACGCTCTTCTCTTCGCAGCTTCTAACGTTACTGCGGGGAAATATCGTCGTCGATCCCTTGCTGCACCCATTCTTCAACTCCATAGTCCTTGATTGCCACATACTCCCGGATTTCCAATTGATCAGTCCCCCAATAATATAAACTATGGATAAAACGGATCTTATTCAGAGGGCCAAGCTGGCGG
Source organism: Myoxocephalus aenaeus (assembly GCA_038501785.1). Taxonomy (NCBI): domain Eukaryota; kingdom Metazoa; phylum Chordata; class Actinopteri; order Perciformes; family Cottidae; genus Myoxocephalus; species Myoxocephalus aenaeus. Next base: position 6,381,290 of record JBAMJR010000097.1, read on the forward strand.
AGCAGGCTGAGCGTTACGACGACATGGCAGAGAGTATGAAGGAGGTTACAGAGAAGGGAGACGAGCTGTCAAACGAGGAGAGGAACCTGCTGTCCGTCGCCTACAAAAACGTGGTCGGGGCGAGGCGCTCCGCATGGAGGGTGTTGTCCAGCATCGGAGTGAAGGCCGAGGGGTGCGAGAAGAAGCAGCAGATGGTCAAGGAGTATCGGGAGACGGTGGAGAAGGAGCTCCAAACGATCTGTGGCAGCGTTCTGGTAAAGTATTCGGTTTTAACCCAGATGTGTAACACTGCAGCACAGATCCTGGGAAATTACCTAGACATGGATACAATCTTCCTGGAAAATAAGTCCATTCAAATCACTGCTATATGTATATGTGTGCACGAACAGTGGTGGCTATGACCAGTGTGGTTTATTGGTAATGATTCATTACTCCAACCCACTCTTGCTCTTGACGCGGTGGCGAATGGGTGAAGTGTGGTATTGGAATAAATTAATTCTGGTTTACCATTTTAGTTGAGGGGTATACGCTTTGAACTTTGTTGAAGAAACTACGTTTGCTCAACTTGAAGGTTAACATGTCCACATTGAGTCTTTTGCAGACGCCTGTCGTCCTGACGCGTGTAGTCACAACATTTAAAGTGACACATGATTTATTTTAGTCGAATGTTGTGTGACAAATGGCATCTGCCCTGTTTCCTGTGAGCTCGCTCCACTGTTGCATAAATATGGCCGGAGAGGACAAGGAAGTATTATGTAGTCCTCCCACTGTTCCTGCCTTTTGGGAATCTGGATTTAGAACAATGGGCTTGAAAGCATGTGAGGGCGTGAACTGACAAAAGGTCATAGTGACTACACCATCAAGGTGTGTCTGAATGGGTGGAGAGAGGACTCGGGACACACGGGAAAGATAAGCGGTATGTTCTATAAAGCTGTGCTACGTCCAGTAGCTATGTCGCCCCATCTGGCAGATGGAAGCCTGATGTGGTTAGCCAAGTGCAAGAATTGACATGCCTAAATGACTCACACTTTCTAAAGCCCAGTTTGTACGGATCATCATACAGAGTCACTTTTTGAAAACCAATAAGGCTGTGCTTGACAGTGACGCTAAATTCATTCTCAGACGCTCTACGGCACATTTACAAGCTTTACTGGAATACTAGGGGGAAGTGGGGTGGGGGTAATACTTTCACCTCTTGTTTAATCTAATGCAACAGCACAGATTGGTGCTTTGCATTATTTCAAGCCTGCCTTGATAATGGATTAGAGGAGATCGCCGCTTTTGAACCAAAGAGGAAGCTTAGCTGTAAGATTGAGATAATTTCCATGAGCAATACGGCAAAGTTGCAGGGGCCATTCGGCCAGCTTTCCATATGATTTCCTAAGAATATGCACTTGAACAGCTGTGACTCAGCTCTCAGTATCTCTGCTAGGGAGTGGTGTCTTGGGGTTTGTCAGCAGAGAAGGGTGTGTCAGTCCTCACGCCTTAACTTGTCTGCAGACACCTGACAGGTTAGTGATGCACCCACAAAGGCAGAAGCACAGAGACCGCAATAGACAAGTAAGCTGCTTGTGTTCCCTCTGTCTAGATTTGCTGCACTGCAGACTGAAACCAAGCAGACTTGCGTCTCAGCTAAAAGCAGGTCTGGAGGAAGCAGGGGCTTGTGGATGCTTGGGCTCCAGTTTCCACACAGGATGTAAATGTAGGGCTTGTAGACCAGACGGGGTGCCAGCTGAGCAAATTCAGGCTATTCACACTTCTTCAGAACATGACGCGCCAGACTGTACCTTTTGACATTTGAAGCTCCAAAACAGATTAAATACGCCAAAGATGTCAATCGGGTTTGGATTGCCAGCTTGTCAGATATTTTAGTGTTTGGCCATTTCAAAATCAAAGTTGTCATAAAGACTGCCACATGTTTTCTTGTTCAGTCATCATCTTGTCTGATCATCACATTTGCAGAGTTTAAAGTTACAATCTCAAAAACGTCTGCTTTTATTTTTCTTTGGCGGCACCTACGGCGATAAGAAGTAATTGCAGGTGTGTTTTGGGGTCCCACATTCCAGAGCTCCAATCAGTGTCTCCTTTCCCGGGAATGTCGCTATTTGAATTTATAAAATTAGGATTAGTCCATGCTTGGGGGAAAATGTATAAATTCCCAACATGCAAAGGCACTCGCGCGCACAACCAGTCAGGCTTTAATCCAACAACACTGTGCTTTCTTGTCTTTACTGGTGACTGAAATCAGAGCTTTGTGTGAAAGCGGGGCTACCCCTCTTCTTGTCTATTGTGCAGAGCATGCAGGGGAAAAGGAATGCTTAGTACTTGAGACGTGCGTGTGTTTGGGCTGTGCCAATCTTTGCGTCAGTAAATGACTGGGTAGTGGCTGCTGGGGTGGGTTTGGCTCAGACAAGGGATGCTTCTTTCTCTCCTGGGTTTAGAGGGGAGGGCTCTTTTCTTCGACCTTTTTAATAATTTAATGTATTGAAGTTAAAGGCAAAGGATGTTTTTATCTATTCTAAACACCATATTATCGCTCAGTCAGATCTGTCGTTAGGGTTAAGGTGTCAAGCATTTTTCAGCAGTTATTATTTTCTCTAAATCGTTCAATTTGAGCATAAATCTCTGGTTTCACTGACACCGATTAGTTCTGGTAATCTTCCCGTGTCCCTTCTAAAACGGATGATTTGGCCTAGACTATAATCGCAGGATGTGATTTTGTATTTTACTAGGATTTACAATACTCTTTAAATCCTGTTGCTGTTTTAAGCAGCCTTTCGGTGGGAAAGCACAGATTACAATTATTTGTTAACAATGAAAAGGTTGTCAAAATGTATCTTTAATAACACTGTTCGGCTATACATTATTATTTTTATTTTTTTTAATTTAAAAATGTATGAGTGATCGAACGGAAAAGGAGCCAGCCGGTGCGGTAGTCAACAGAATATTTAACATCTAAGCAAAAATGTTCTTCTAGCTGAAACTGACACGTAGCAAAATGTTCCTTCTAAATGACAGTGATTGAACATTTGTACTCCTGATAATGCAGAACTGTGCTAATTAGTCATTGAGCTGAGCCTCTGTGAAGGGCAAAGAGAGTAGTGCTCTCTGGTGGCTGGAGGCTAATGGGACATTTACGATGGATGAGCCCCACCTAGTTGGAGTTTTGTAACATGCAAGGTGGATGCGTTTGTTCTTGCATCTTTATTTGTACAATTGGTAGCTATTTTCGCTATTTCAGTGAATGCTTTTGTTAATATCATCCCTGTTTGACTAATTGATCTAACATTTTCTGTGTTTGCAGACACTGCTGAATGACCATTTGATTGCAAACTCTAAAACTCCTGAGAGCAAAGTCTTCTACCTAAAGATGAAGGGGGACTACTTTAGATACCTTGCTGAAGTTGCCACTGGAGAAAAGAAAGATGGTGAGTTCACAGTTGTACTCTATTTATTGTATTTATTTATTCAAAAAAAGTAACTTGAACAAATCCCAATTCAAAGACAGCGCAAACAATAAAATGTCATCCTGGGAAAAAAGCCTTCATGTAAACTTTTTTGTTTCCCACTGCTTTACTTCTCTATGTAATGTAGAAGTGGGGTTTCTTGGTCTTAAATCGTCCTTTTTTATTTGCACATATAAGTTCAAACCCCTTGTTAGAAAGAACAAATAAAACTGAGCCCTTTATACACTGCAAATAATGTGTCAGTTTGTCTTGGAGCTGAAAAGTGACGTCAAGTAGGGCAATGCGTCACTGCCGTGTGGCCACAGGGCACCGTCTCACAGGACGGCATAATCGTGTGTGGCACCAAATTGGCCTCCAGCTCTCCTACATGGAACGATGCGACAGAATTTCTTCCCCACCTGCCTTATTCTCTTATTAGCATTGTGTACTCGAGTCCAATTAAATAAATTGGTGTGCTGGCAGACATTTTGCATGGGTATGTCTACAATGTTCTTGTTCCCTTCTGAAAACCTGAATGGACATCAAATTGTCACCACTCTGTGTTGAGTGGTTGTCATTGTGCCTCTGATAGCCACTAGCTTAGCGCAAACACTGTAAACTGGTTCTGTTTTTTTTTACTACTGGCAGTTATGCAATATTTCTTGGCCAGGAGCAGTTACCCTTCTGTTGGCTGCTTTGTAACTACTTCAACAAGCCCATGGAATAGTCTGACACACCGTGTAGCTATGACTAGTAATTCATGATAGTGCTAAGATGTCTTGTTTGGACAAATTCTGGTCAAATCAAACTTCACAATATTTTGCTTTAAGTAGACTTCTATCTCAGCCTTGACCTGCATACATTGACTATTGGGTTTGATTCCTTCCTCTGTCCCCAGAGACCATTGAAAGCTCACAGAAGGCATACCAGTCAGCGTTTGACATCAGCAAGACTGAGATGGACTCCACACATCCCATCCGCTTGGGCCTGGCACTTAACTTCTCTGTCTTCTACTACGAGATCCTTAACTCCCCGAAAAAAGCCTGTGAACTGGCGAAAGGGGTCTGCAGACTTTCTTATATAAATCGGTCACTTTCCCCATGTCTGCTGTTGCAACCGCTAATATTTTCTTTTTTGCTTACAGGCATTCGATGATGCCATCGCAGAGCTTGACCAGCTAAATGAGGAGTCCTACAAGGACAGCACTCTTATCATGCAGCTCCTTAGAGACAACCTGACAGTGAGTGTTCTGTTCTCACAATGCACACAAATCATATTTACTGTGTAAGAAAATTGGTTATCTTTGCCTCAGTGTCTGTTTGAAGCCTACTACAACCATAAGGCGCGCACATTTGTTGAAATTGCCTCTTGAAGGCAAGGACAAAAGCAAGCCGTTTTGTAGAGGGGTGAGACCAATGAACTGCACAAATGGGGTACAACGGTGCCACACATGTGGACAGTCTCCACATGGAAGCATTCATTCTGGTTAATGTGCTAATTAAAAACTTGGAAGAGTCATGTATCTGAATTCCCAAAGGGTTTGCAAAAAGTGGCTCACGGTGAGGTGAGCGTAATTGTCGCTACGCAGACCCTTTTAATTGAGGAGGCTGTCTGCTACATAACTTCCACTGAAAGTCAGTGGCGGCTACAATTGAATAATTACCCAGTTCTACCGTGTACAGATGGGCTTGGAATTATTGTGGTTGACACCCAATGTGTGTGTGTGTGTGTGTGTGTGTGTAGATGAGAAAAAATTAATAGAATAAATTGTGTATGAAGCCTAATTCATGGTCTTGCCAGAAAGAGACGCTCATAACTACGATTTGTCAGATTGCCTTTTGGGGAAAGTCATCCCCGCCAATTCCGCATTTCAAATGCTGTTCGACAACCTGACCAGCACTTTATTTGAAGAATACCAAGTTTATTTTATTGTCCAATGACCGAACATCTTTGTTTGCAGGATTTATTTCAAGAGAGGTTTAGTATTAATTTAAATAATCATGGTGTGATTCTTGCTGGGCTCCGTACCACCAAACGGTTATTTTCTAGCTCCACTTCAAATTTCTACATTGCTGTGTTCAACAAAACCAAACAGTATGGCCGACTTGTGTGGCCGTAAAGTTTTGTTTTTGTTTTACTGTAATTATGGGATTGTGCGTCTACCGATAGAAAGTCAATTTGAACTATACAACAAGATTCAGAAATGGTGAAGGAGTCTGGATATGTGACTGTATTCTGCTTAATTTTTTACAAATATTTGTGTTTCTATCTTCAGTTATGGACATCAGACACCACTGCTGAAGAGGGCGAGGGTGGTGAGGGTGGAGAAGGAGGAGAAGGAGGAGAGCAAGTCGAGAACGAGAACTAAAAAAAACAAGTCCTCGATGTTGGGGTCCTCTCCAAAACCAAGAAAAGGAAGAAAAAAATAAAACTTTTTACACATCCTTCATTCCTTATTGCTCCACTCAAACATTCTACCAATGAAACCCATTGCTGAAAAGAGTCATGTAAGAAAATAATGATTTAAAAGAAAAAAAATTAATTCTTTTCACAATGTTGATTTGGACAACTGTAGAAGAGAGAAACCTCTATTCGTTTGGTTTAGGATTGTCCTGGCCTTCCCATTTGTGCAGTTTCAGCTGTAGAAAAGTGATTAATAGCTTGACATGGTATCATCAATTTGGAGGCAAGAAAAGTCCCACCGTTGGACAACTGGAAGCTCAAATCCCACCTTTTGAGACCGTTTGGATATTTTTTTCAATAAGAAATGTCAAATATATAAACTAGTTTCTCCCTCCCTCCCCCCCATATCTTTTTTGAGTGCGTCTGTCTCGACACAGTTACGTGGTACGGTTACAACAGCTGAAGTCCAACTTCAAAAAGATTAACTTTTCATACTGCAGGGAAAGCTAGTGCACTTTACATGCTGGCGACAAATACTATAATGCAGCCAAGTAGTGCCAATTGGTTAAACCCTCACTTTCTGCCCTGGTTATGATGACACTCTTTCACTGAAGCATGCCTGTTGTTTGGGGGGTGGGGATGGTGGGGCTTGTCTGGCCAAATGCAGGGACCTTTTCAATGGAAAGAAGACAATTCTGTCATGCATGTCTCTTGAGATATTACACTGGAATGGGAACAAATGCTGTAAAACACACAAGTCCAAGTGTCAAGTTTAGTGATTTTAAATGCAGGTTTGTACACATTCTACAAGTGGGTGATTTGTTAGTCTGTCCAGTGATTGTCATTAGAGATTTGGACCACTATTGTTTTGCTATTCATTCAATTGTTGTCCCCAAAAGCCTTGTGGAACTGTTTGAATCCCTATGTATCAGATGTTAACATGAATAAAACATTTTATAAACCAAGGCCAAGTTTGTCTTTCTGTTTATTTGCTTAATGTACTGTGGATGGTTGTAAATTCCCCGTATCTAGTGCTGTTTTATTCTAGTTAAGAAATCTTCGACCGGAATGAGATTTGATGAATACGTTTCACTTTTATTGTCAGGGAATTTAACTTAATTCAACAATGTTGTCATTCTGCTAATATGTGTTGTATTAAATATTCTAGGGTTTTATGTTCTTCTTGATATCTGACATTTACTAAACGTAATACAGGTTTTCCTTAAAGTCAATAGCCAAAGTACATTTATTTATTAGATTGTGCTTTTGCAATTTAGAGGTTTTTACATCATTATAGTTCATGCTACTCTAAACTATTACTCTATTACATTTCAGAGGGAGATATTGTAGTTTTAACCGCTAATTATATACACTGGCCACTTTACAGGTTAATTACCTCATGTGAGGAAAGAGCCTGGAATACGATCAAATCAGGCAGTAAAAAGTATAAAATAAATACCCACAATTGTCCATATTTTTTTATGCTGAAAATAAGTGCTGTCCCATTTCAAACCCTCACACTCAACCATTTAGCAGGTGACGTCGGTGAGTCTCCGGGGGTTGAGGGTTTAAGACTTTAGGGGGGACGTTGGGATTGGGCCTGTCCCGTATCACGCCCTCCAAACCAGAAAGCGGATGTTATCCACTCGGTGCACTTCCGGGTAGCTCAGCTAGCTAACCGTTAGCTTTTCAGACAAACCGAGTAAATTGTGACAATGACAGCGCTAGCATAGCTAACTGAACTGCTAGAAAATGAAGAGTCTACTGTTAATTGTGTTTCTGGCTCCTTGTTGGGTCAACAGTGCCGTTAAATCCAGAGTTGTTACGGAAGATAATCACGAAGAAAACCCGGAATTCGGTAAGTAGCTTAGCAAGCTAACTCCAGTGTTAGCTTAAGTGTTACTGCTAACGCTAACTATTTTATGAACAAGTCGTGTTCACGATAATAATAATAATAATTGTATTTTATATAGCGCTTTTCTAAGTAAGATGATGACAAATATGTAATGCCTCAATGTGTTTATTTGTGTTTATTTACAGTGATTATTAACACTGGCACTGAGTCTTGGTCAGCTGCTGAATGAAACCATATCAGGCTAGAAAGCGGATCGTCAGCTCCAGATTGTTGAACACAAATTAAGCTTGGTCGTGTATGACCATTGTCGTCTCTCAATGTCTTCCAGATGCTCTGAACTCCATCCTGTCAGATTTCGAGGTGCTGCCGGTGTCAGGCCTCCAGCTGCACTCAGTAAGGAAGAGGGACGTCCACACCCAGTCCCACCTGGAGCGCTTAGTGAGCTTCAGAGCATTGCACAGGTAACGTGACAGCTGCATCCTTATACCAGTTGTTTTGATCTATGGAGTGATGGTGCAGGGTAGGATGGGTTTTGGATATTTCCAGGTCTGTATTTAAATTAAAATGCCCAAACACATGTTGTAAAAGTGATTAGTTGCTGTAATCATACTGGCTGTGAAGAGATCCCTTCTGAGCGGATCTCCAATGTAAAACCCAACTCTCATTATACATTGATTTGAGATGCCACTAGGCATATACAAGTAACCCTTTCACACCCTATGAGTAGGTCATACCATGATTTGCAAGTGTTAAGTTGCAGTCCGATGGATTCAGTGTGGTACTAGCTAAAGAGACAAATACGAGATAAGTCTCAGAAACACCCAGCTGGTGGCCACTCGCACACAGCACAGTTTATGTTCAACTGGACAGTGAAATGCCTTTGTCGACAGTGATAGGATCTGAGATCGGAAATATCAAGAAGAGGGGATTCCCTCCCAGGACTATTGCTGTCCCGTTCAGACCAGTGGGGCATCGGCAGCTAGTACCTTTTGAGACAGGGGCAGCCCTCAGGGGTCAAAATCCAGTCTTTTGCGCTCCAAAGTTCAGATGACAGCCAAAGCTAATATGATGTCTTTGCAAAATTCCCTCTTTGTTACTCCCTGTGCAACTTGGCAAGAAAGGCTGTCAATTTTGTTTTAATTACAGCAGCTGTAACTTAAGAAGATAACCTCTTGAAGAATTGCAAGTAATATTATGCTCAGCTGATCTTTGGGATGCATTTTACCCCCTTGACTTACATTGAAGTCAGACTATGAAGGGATCGCTTCAAAATCAGTATGGATGGACAGGACATACATCAACATACATCTACAATTACAGCGAAACAATCAATGATCGGGCAACATATGATCAAATCATAAGACATTCATGTTTTCTCACCTTTTTCTTTTTTTGTGGTACTAAATAGGCCCAACACACGAAATCCCATGCGACTCTCCACAATATTGAAAGCAGCCATGTAATCATGTTTAGGTTAATGTAATTATTATGTTTCGTTGTATCTCTTTCAGACATTTCAAGCTTTACTTGACCACCAACACAGGCCTTTTCACTGACAACTTTAAAGCTGTGTTTGTTGATAAACACGGGAGGGAGGAAAACTACAATGTTAATCTTCAGAACTATTTCACTGGACATGTTGTTGGTAAGTGTTATTCTAGGATTAGGGATTCACTAATGTTTTTTGGAAATAAGATTTTTATTTTCCTGATTTTGCATTTCACAAGGGTCTGTTTGCAGTTGGAAATTATTAAGTAAATCTTAAGAAACAGCTGATTGATTTTTGAGACCTATTTATCAAATATTAACAATACCTGTAATGTTGGTCTGACACCCATACTGCTTCGTTAAAATTATATTGACTAACAGAATATGTCAATCTTTTAATACAAGCTACCTTATTTGTGGTGTTTTGCAGGTGAGGAGAATTCACGAGTGCAGGCACACATAGAAGGAGATGAGTTTTCTGCTCACATTCTAACTGATGAAGCTGAGTACAACGTAGAGGTAAGAAAAATCAGCCTATCTGTGTAGAATCCAAATAGAGTGGCTATTGACCATTTGTGGGTATTTTTATACACCTAACCCTCCGCCTTTTTGTCCAAGGCCACACTGTTGAAGACTATAAAGACGCTAAAACAAGACTATACTGTACATTAATGCCAGAAGAATGAGAAGTAATAAATGTCTCCATTGCAATAATCCATGACATGGCATTCTTTTAAAATGCCTGTCTTTTTTACTTGTTGTCATTCATTGCCAATATCTTTTATATTCTTTCTCTCTTTTTGTTGACATTTTTTCCCCCATCCTCTCTTCTCCCTGTGACCCTCTCTGATTCCTCATTTTGCTCTCTAATGCCACCTGTCTTTATCTGGCCATCTAGCCGCTGTGGAGGTTTACAGATTCCCCTCCTGATGGCAGATTGCTGGTTTATCGCTCAGACGACATCAAGAATCTGACCCGCATCGTCTCTCCAAAAGTGTGTGGTTACATCCACGCAGAGGATTCGGACTTCCAGCCACCGATTTCCGGGAAGGAAGAGGTGGAGCAGGAAAAGGGTGAGCTCTGCTGTCTGTTTTCCTCACTAGGAGTGGAGAGTCTTGCAAATGTGTGTGTGGTCATATTTGTAGTAGAAATGTGTAGGAAGAGGACGGTATATAAAGGGTTGGAGATCACAAATGTGGTGCAGCCTAGGATCTGTGCTCTTGTTTGGGGGTGGTTAAGAGTAGATCAAGAAAGAGTAGGAGGATAACAAATGTTTAAGGTAGAGAGGAGGAGGCTGTAGTAGTGAGACAAAGGATGTGGGTGTTAAGTTCTGTAACTGTCCCTTTTTAATAAAATCCTTTGTTAAACCTAGCCAAATTATGCACATTCAGTACACACTGCTGACAAGTGGGTATTATGTAACATCCAAATGCCTTTTGATTCTTTTGTGCTGAAAATGTAAAGCATATACAGTAGCAGTGATCCTGTGCCAGAGATCTCTTAAACACCTCTCACTGGCAGCTGGGTAAAAACACTCATTGGGGATATAAGTTGAGGTGAAGATTCTCATGGAGGAGGCATTCAAATTAATGGAGGCTCTGCTGCCCAATGAGATGACTCTGACTCGTCACTGGTCTCGCACTGCGGGCAGCGCACACCCACGCTTCTGAACAGTGTACAGGCATGTGTATGATGTAATGCTCAAATGGGATGTCTTCCTGTTGTCCTTTTCTGTTATATTTCAAGTATTTATTGTTTGAAGAGTTTATGAAGTTATGAGGCATCTCTCCAGACACACACGCATGATATGGGGGAAATTGTCGAGGCATTCAAATGTTAAAACTGAAGTATTACCTTTACAAAGTTATAACCCTGAATTGCAGATATTAAGTCTTGTATGAGCAGCGCTTAATCTACTTTGAAAAGTCAAGTTTTGTGATTCAACAGAGAATGTGCAGCCTTGTATACTAACGGTTGTATATGCAGTAGAACCCCTTATTATTATTATGCACTAACTATAAGGAGAAATTGCTATTAATTGGCTTTAAGAACAGAAGCAGCTCTTAATCAGTTCACAGGCAAACAAAAAAGATGACGTGCTGCTAAATGTGAAAATGAGGGCAATTAACAATGGGATACCGGAGCATGGCATCATTGTTTAATTCTGCATGCATCTAAAAGATATTTTTACAACTTTTTCTTTATCTCTCTTTGTTTGCCTGCAACCATTTTTCTTTATCTACCCTGTTCCCTTTTCTCACTACTCCTGCTGTTTCTTCCTCGTAGGGTACCACCACAGAGAGAAGAGACAGGCTCACGATCACAAGAAGAATACCTGCCCCCTCTTGCTGGTTGCAGATTACCGTTTCTTTAAACACATGGGCCGTGGACAAGAGAGCGTCACTCTCAACTACCTGGTCTGTCTTTATGATGCTATGTACAAAAGCAGTGCGGAGAGAATTCACTGTATAAAGATTTAACTTGCATTCATAGGGTATAACATTGAACAGGACGAGGGCAGAATGTATATATTTTTTTACTCCCACAGTTTAGTTTTACATCAGAATGACACATCTATGATTAAAAAAAAGTCAAAATAAGCTGTGCTGTTGTCTATACATTTCTGTATGTTAAAAATGATTGCTATATGATTTTTTTTTTTCTTCTTCTCTCCCTCCAGATTGAGCTGATTGATCGAGTTGATGATATATATAGGAACACAACTTGGGATGATGAATTCAAAGGCTACGGAGTCCAGATCCATCAGGTGCGTTTGGCCGGCTGTGTTTTGTAGTTCATTGTAATATTGTTCAAGTCTGACTTATGGAACAATTTGTGGCTTTTCAGCTGTAGACATCACTGCTCCCAGCAGCACAATGGCTTTGTTTTACATCAAGTCAGTCCCGGAAGTGAATAACACTGTCCCTCACTGTGTTGAGAACGGCATTTTTAGGAGAAACTGAAAGCTGTTGTGTGTGCCCCGTGGGGTAATTTAATTTGTTCCACTGGCTCTGGGAATGAATAGAGACACTGTTTGTCATACTGTGAGTCTCGGTTTTTCTCACTGAAAAGATATGCACTCATTTGCTGCTCTGAGTTATTGTCCAATTTTCTCCACCATACAGGTCAAGAAGAATCCCAATACCTTGTATAGGGGAAAACAAATGATGGCCCAAAACGGCATCTCCCCTCTAACTATGCATTCAAGTTGTGTTAAAGCTATTACAGGTTCAGGGCCATTCCTGTCAAACTATGTTGCAGTTCGGTGTAAAAAAATTCCTGTAATAGTTCATTTATGATTTGAGGGGAAAATAAATCTACGTTAATACGTTCTACATCCTAAAGTCTTGACTATGAAGTGTTTCATGCAACATTAATTATGAGCCAGTACACTAAGATTTGTTTAAATTATTTGAATACAAATTGTTAAATTGTTCATAAATGGTGTATCTGGTTATCATTCTCAGATCATCATCAACAAGGAGGCTACAAAGCCTCCCCGTGGCCATCCTGTCACAGGCTGGGTCCACTATAACATGGACAAAAGCCCTGTGAGGGGGAAAGAGGTCTGGGACGTGAAGAGACTTCTAGAGGTAGGAAAGGGAGACCGAGAGAAAGATGTACATGTTTGGGAAATACTATGGGCCCCTTTTCAGTCAAAACCATTCGATATGATTTGGGAACATTTTATTAAATTGTCAACAGAATGTTACGTGTTCACAAAAATGTGTATAATGTACAATTGTGCTCGACCTGTAAAAGCTTATCAAAGATATATCCACATATTTTGGCCGATAAGTAACAAGAAATGCCAGTTTAAGAATGTCAAAGATTAGTTGTTGGAAAACAAAAATAGATTTGAAATATAAATATATAGACGCCCTGCTCAGTACAAACCTTGCTCTAAAACCTTGTTTAAAAAAAAAAAAAAAAAAAAAGAAAGGTAAATGTGTTTGCCACAACACTGCAGTTCATCCTTAAAGTGTGTAAAGTCGGGTTTAGATCAAATACATGTGACTTTGAGTGATAGTATTACAAATTGTATCATATCTGAATTTTAATGTCCATATCTAAATTCATTCATAAAGGCAATGTCAGTAAAGGTTTGTGTGAGTACTTGTGTAAAACTAACTTTGACAAATACAAATGTTGATATATATAATAGCTCTTTTTTTGTTCCTTAGCAATTCAGCTCCGACATAGCTGAGAACGCCTCCACTGTGTGTCTCGCCCACCTGTTTACCTACCAGGATTTCGATGAGGGCACACTGGGGCTGGCCTATGTGGCCCCCTCCAAACCTCAGGCACTGGGCGGCCTCTGCCCAAAACGTAAGGACGCGTCACTCAGTGACAAAAGTGCTTTGTTTTGATAAGATAATCATTCTATTTTTGATAATTCAACTCCTACATTACCAACTGTTGAGTGGAGCCCTTGGCTTTTGTAAAGCAAAACAGATTCTGACATGTTGCGTTGATTGTGTCCTTTTGTAGCATACTACCCATCTAACTCTGCAAAGAA